>JASDQU010100250.1:763637-820327 GCA_032191745.1 Picea mariana | reverse complement strand
AAACTATTTTGAAGAAGCCAGCAAGGATGAATTTTGGAATAAGGCCATGGATGAAGAATTGGATCAAATAGAGAAAAATGACACTTGGGAATTGGTTCCAAGACCAAAGAATAAGAATGTGATCGACACAAAATGGGTTTTCAGGAATAAATTGAATGAATATGGATAGGTTAGAAGGAACAAAGCTAGATTGGTATGTAAAGGATATGCACAGATTGAAGGAATAGACTTTGAAGAGACATTTTCCCCAGTTGCCAGAATGGAAGCAATCCATTTTCTTATAGCTTATGCATGCTCCAAAAATGTTAAAGTATATCAGATGGACGTAAAATTAGTTTTTCTGAATGGGGAACTTGAAGAAGAAGTCTACATTGAACCACCAGAAGGATTTCAGGTGTTAGAGAACACAGAATATGTGTGTAAATTAAAGAAGGCCTTGTATGGTCTAAAACAGGCTCCTAGAGCATGGTACTCTAGACTAGATAAGTATCTGCAGAAGGCAGGGTTCAAAAAATGAAGTGCAGACAACAACCTCTACATCAAAGTAAGTCAAGGTAATATTTTATTAATTGAAGTTTATGTTGATGATATTATTTTTGGTAGTGATGATGACAGCTTAAGACAAAAATTTGCAAAAGACATGCAGAATGAATTTGAAATGCCATTACCTGGAGAACTATCCTTCTTTCTCGGACTTCAGATACATCAAAGCAACCAAGGAATTTTTATTTCTCAAACCAAGTATATCAGAGAAATGATAAAGAGGTTCGGAATGGAATATTTCAAACTAGTTATCACTCCCATGCAAACCAGTTGTATGTTGAGCAAAGATGATGATTCAAAGTCTACACATCAGAGGCAATATAGGTCAATGATTGGCAGCCTACTATATGTGATAACATCCAGACCAGATGTAATGCAGACAGTTGGACAGGTGGCATGATTTCAAGTAACACCAAAGGAATCACATGTATTAGTAGTAAAGAGGATCTTCAGATATCTCAAAGGAACAAAAGAGTTTAGATTATGGTATCCAAAAGGAAAATATCTATCACTTATTGCCTACACAAATGCAGATTAGGCAGGTTGTATTGATGACCAACGAAGCACTAGTGGAGTAGCGTTCTACTTAGGTGAGTGTTTGGTATCATGGCTAAGCAAGAAACAATCATTGGTATCTCTATCTACAGCCGAGGCATAGTATATTGCAGCAGCAGCATGTTGTACACAGGTTCTTTGGATGAAACAAACTTTGACAGATATACAAGTTGAGTATGATGAGCCCATTCCAATATATTGTGATAATACAAGGGCCATCAATATCTCAAAAAACCCAATGATGCACTCCAAGACGAAGCACATTCCAATCAAGTATCACTTTCTATGGGAACAGGTTACAGAAAAGAACATCAGAGTTGAGTATGTGGGCACAAAAGAACAAGTGGTATCCATCTTTACAAAACCACTTCCATGGGAAGCCTTTGAATATCTTCGCCAAAGACTTGGAGTTATTTCTACTCCAAAATTGAATGCTTTTTGAATGCTTATCTTATATGTCTTAGATGTACACGAGGAAGCACCATAAAATGATAGTTTGTCAGGGGGAGCAGCCTCGGATGGAAAGATACATTTTCCATTGATGACAAAGAGGGAGAGATTTATCATATGCATAGGATAGAGACATGGTTCCAGGGGGAGTAGATTTATTAGATGCAGAGGACAGAAGCATGGTTCCAGAGGGAGCATATTTATATGATGCAGAGGACAAAGGCATGGTTCCAGGGGGAGCATCAGTGATATGATTTTGGTATTGCATCAGAGTGTTGCCATCAATGCCAAAGGGGGAGATTGTTTATTAAGGTTGTTTGTCATTGATGTCAACCCTTGAAGAAAGCTCCGTAGCACAAAGGTTTAGGTAATGGAACCAATATTGTTTGATGTAAATATGACTCATTATTGTTTTTTCATGGTTTATAAGAAGTAAATATGGATGAAATCCAAAGTGGTCCCCTTATGGTGAAAGCCCTCACGGGAAGATGCTTAGTGGAGTAAGAGAACCCATGCTTAATTGTGAAATAATGAGATGAAGGATAGTGAATTTGTCAGGGAAAATATCCTATATGGATAGTGCTTGTCATGTCATTTTTGGTGGTATGTGGAACGTCACATAATTCCTCATGGTTAGAGAGTTATGGCCATGAGAAGTTGGAGACCCCAGGTTTGGGTAATGGACCCAAGTTTGTTTGATGGTTAATGGTATGAGTTATGATATATTTTCATATAATAATATTCTATATGGATAGTACATGTCATTCCATTTCTGTTGGTATGTGGAATGTCACATAACTCCTCACGGTTTTAGAGTTATGGCCTTACGAAGTTGGAGGACCCTCATATGTCATCTAGAAGCCCCAAAAGGTCAAAGTAGTCAAAGTGGTTTAGAGATTTTAAAAGATAAATAAGAAAGTGAAGTGATGAGTGTATTATAATTCAAATTGAATAAAAAATAAATTATTTCAATAATAAATTTAATGGATAAATTAGAAGTGGACCCAACCCTAAAATAAAGAAAGTAGGCCAAGTGACCTAGAAGATGTTTTTAAGGAAGCTACTTGGAGAGTATAAATAAGAGGCAAGGCCCTCTCATTTGAAAAACACTTGAGAATATTGAATATCTATAGGTGTCTGAGGTAACAAAATAATATCTAAGCCTAAATTCTTAGGAAAGTGAAGAAAAGAAGGCCGAAATGCAAGGAAGGATAAATTCTTTTGATGGTGCTTTTTAAGGTATGTTATTTACAGGTCATCTCACCATTTTCGCTATAACTTTTTTTCTATAATGATTCAAATCCTGAAATTTCTATAAAAGTGATAAAACATATCCATGTATATGTGGTTAAAAATTCATCTTGTGGGTCATTGTATTTTGGGAGTTACACTCCGTGGAAAATAGGGTTTGTGGCCAGTCCTGAAACTAGTCAAAATCAGGTGTTTCGGGTAAAAACGTCATAACTTCTTCATAAAATATCCAAATTTAGTGAGACCAAATGTGTTGGTTATGTTACAGTCTATAGTATGTGGTATAACAATTTTAGATCATTTCATCAAATATTTTGTGTGGGGCACGCTCTACAAGGTCACTCTCTAGAATAAGCTAGAATTCAGCAAGGTATGCCATTTTTGCTATAACTCCTTTTCTGAGAGGTTCCAAGTAGTGAAACTTGGAGGAATTGCATAAAACACATTGAATAAAAATGTGTATCAGTTTCAGAGCTTTATACATTATAGGTTCAAAGTTATGATTAGTTCAAGTTAGGGTTGTTGACTAATCCAAAACTAGGCATGTGAGACTAAAGAAAAGTTTGATAAAAATGCTAGTCTCTTGTTTTTAAAGTTAAGGAAGATTTGCAGGAATGTGAAAATATACACCAGGTCTATTACAAAGATAAAAATTATATTTGGATGATGAAATTAATAAGGGATTTTGGTTGTGGTACATGTTGAGTACATGGTTGAGACAAGTAGTTGATGAGTTGGCAGACATACATGAGGTGTATAGTTGATGATGTTGGTACATATTGATGATTCATAGTTGATGAGTAGTTGACACATGTTTGGTACATACTTGGTACATGGTTGGATGCACTTGTTTATGGTACAGGTTGATGACAGGTTGGTGCATGGTTGATGCACTTGTTTATGGTACAAGTTGATTACAGGTTGAGGTACAGGTTGATGCATGGTTCAGACTTATTGGTACAGGTTTACAGCGGTATATCTCACAGTGATAGTGTGACAGTGGTTCCATCATTCTACTTCTACTTCAGGGTGGCAAGACAAGGCAAGGATAGGTGGTTGTAGCCACCTTCCGGTTGTAGCCGGAGAACATTGGGGGTTGTACCCTCCTTCTGGTTGTAGCCAGAGAATTAGGGAGTTGGAGCCTCCCTCAGGTTGTAGCCTGAGAAAATAGGGGGTTGGAGCCTCCTTCCAATTGCAGCTGGAAAACAAAGGAAGTTGGTGCTTCCAATGAATGTAATTCTTCAAGACATATAAGAAAAAGCATTCTGTGGTTTTCTCCCGATTTGGGTTTCCACGTAAAACACTAGTATACTGTGTATGTGTGTGATTGTTTATTTCTTACTGCTCATTATTGGATAATAATTCTACATTGATATAACATTTGAAGAAAAAGGATTATAATTACGCTATTACTGATTCACCCCCCCTCTCAGTAATCCAACAGGTATTATCACCACATTTCCCATTGAGATAGGTGGAAAAATTGTCTTTGTTCAAGTGGAGATAGTTGATGCTCCTTTGGAGTATAATTTAATACTTGGGTGCACTTGGTTATATGAGATGACCATTGTTGTATCATGAGTATTTAAGGTCATTTACCTTCCTCACCAATGAAATATTGTCACGATTGATCAATTTTCATTTTTTGCCCCAGAACGTAGAACCGATGTGGGTTCTCATATACCCTTTGTCAATGATTCCTAGAATAGTTACGCAATTGTTGGTGTAGGTATTTTTAAAGACTCCTCACTAATGGGGACATTTCCCCTTCTGCCACCACATCCTACTATGAGTATTACTATGATGAGTATGATATCTTCATTTACCTGTGGATCCCTCAAGTCTTTTGATCCTTGGGTGGTACCTTGTCTTGAAGAATTTGAGTCTTTCGGAGCTAGAATATCACTCATAGAAGTTGAGATTACCTCCCTAGCAATCTAGTCAGTGTTAGTTGACATTGTTCAACAAATACATCCTCATATGGAATATGATAATCCTTCTCTTCCTACACGAGTTGTTTCCTCTTTGAGTTCACATGATTTTATCGATATTGAGTTGTCTTCAGATAAGGCCATCCTAGATTTCATGGCTTCCATAGATGATCCCAGGAATGAGGTGATGCATCGATCATATTTTCCTAATTTGGAACTGATGAGAGTCATCATGATGAATCTTGATGTGGGACTGGGGGCATTTGTTGGGGAATATAGTATACCTACCAATATTGACTCTTTTCTACCTCGGTTATCCTTTTTGGAACTTGCTACAAAATTTTCTACTTCCCCTTCCATTGAAAATTTGTTTTTAATACCTCATTTATGTCTTGATGGGAATCATAAGGGATCTCTCATAACTCATGAGACCACTCATGATGAGTATCTTTGGACACATAAATTCATTACTATGTGGCATGGACCAAGCATGGTATGCGACATGATGTCCTTTATGGCCCATGAGTTCATTGGTGATGATAAAGATCCTTGGAAAAAGCATTGCAATGGGATCTATATTTCATAAATGACCAAAATACATGATTCTTATACATAGGTGTGTGGTGTGGGTTATTTTCTTTTTTCATAAATCATATCCAAAAAAATCCAATTTTTGTTTTTTTTAGAATTCATTAAGTGTTTTAAACCCGAGGCTAGTATTTTTGTATGTTTCTTACATGAATCAATGAAGTTTTGTTTGGATTTTTTTATGGTGATTGTTAGCACAGGGGCAGAACCAGGGTTCATCTCTAAGAGTGCACCAACAAGCCCTAATTGTTGGCCCTTTTGGCAACACCTGTGAAGCAGATGCAGACTCACCTAAAGTAGCTATGAGGAGGTTGTAGGACAGAGATGTCTACAACCAAAGGAAATGTCAAGTGGATCTAACACAAGAACAACACAACGTTCATATATCACTTATTAGCTTATATCTATTCTGCACATCTACTTATCAGATCTAAAGAAATAATGCAATTAGAGTATATCAATGACAGAGATAAAATACCAATCACACACAACATGAAATATATGTGGTTCACCCTCTCTCTAGGGCTATGTCCACAACATTGTTCTTATTATTTATTAAGATAAAGCATACAGTTCTTGTCTGCGCTCTTAGATAGCAGATTTTCTTTCTTCTTCTCTCTTTTCTCCCCTTCCTGTGGATCTAGCTGCAGGACTTGACCTTTACACCCAACTGAATATCTTACAATACCAGAAGGCTCTCACACTCAACACTTCTCTCTCTTGATACAATACTCACTCATATCAACAATACAACTAGATCAACATCAATATCATACCAACCCGACACAGGTCCTTTAGACCTTTATTTATACATTACAATAGCTCACTGATACCCTTAGGCTGAAACCTAGGTGTCCAAAACCCTAGATACCAAAACCCTAGGTGTCTAAAACCCTAGGTCAACTTGACCCACGTTTCCAGGGCTCCGCCAACCTATCTTTACTTCCTTCTCACGCGGTGCTCCAAAGAATCCAATAGTGGCTTTCCTTGCTTGTTGAGTTGTCTCTTATCCTTTTTCCTTGCTTATCTGTCATTCCCGATCTCCTCATTCAATGACTTGATTTTCCTTACTTCGCATCATCTTTCCTGATCTTCTCCTCACTTCAACCCAGTAACACTGACTATGTCTTCTGTGAAGTTCGCATTCTCCCTTTTCTTCCTTGATCTTCTCTTTCTTCCATAACCAAGGGCCTATAGGCCCCCAACACTCAGCTGTGACTCGTCCTGAGGCACTTTAGATCTGATCCCTCTATTTTACTTCGACTGTAGACTACGCAGTGCAACCTCTATTTTCTTCTCGATGCCTCCTCTTTTTCCCTTGTGCAGACTGTCTTTTCTATTTCTGGTACCCAGTTTCAACTTCCCCTAGTACCTAGACCCTTTTTTTCCTTCTTTTACTAAGAGTTGTGAGGCAACGGTTGTTATAATACAACTTTAGTTGACTCCCATTCACCAAACCTTCTTTCCATTCTCCATTCAACATTTTCAGTTACAGAGCTTCTCCCTCTGTAACATAAGCAATCTCGTATAGCCCTAGCCAATGTGTTCTGAACTTCCCAAGATGTTTTATGAACTTGTTTTTGTATATCAGTACTAGATCACCTTATTTAAATGCCTTCTTCCTGATGTGACTGTCATGGTAGGCCTTCTCTCTTTCCTTCTGTACCTGCTGATGGAATCCTGCAATGAATCTGTCTTCTTCCAATTCAACCAACTATGTAAGCCTCTCTTGAATAGTGCCAAGGTCATCAATATCTGTAAAGGCAACAACTCTTAGACTTGGTACTAGATATTCCATTGGAACAACAACTTCAANCTCTGTAACATAAGCAATCTCGTATAGCCCTAGCCAATGTGTTCTGAACTTCCCAAGATGTTTTATGAACTTGTTTTTGTATATCAGTACTAGATCGCCTTATTTAAATGCCTTCTTCCTGATGTGACTGTCATGGTAGGCCTTCTCTCTTTCCTTCTGTACCTGCTGATGGAATCCTGCAATGAATCTATCTTCTTCCAATTCAACCAACTATGTAAGCCTCTCTTGAATAGTGCCAAGGTCATCAATATCTGTAAAGGCAACAACTCTTAGACTTGGTACTAGATATTCCATTGGAACAACAACTTCAAGACCATATTCCAACTTGAAGGGGGTCTGCATTGTTACTTTCTTCCAAGTGGTTCTACAGGCCCATAATACTGCTAGTACTCTTAAATCCCAATCATCCATGTTCACGCTGCAAATCTTCATGAGCGTTGTCTCCAAGATCTTGTTGAATGCTTCAACTGTTCCATTTTCTTGTGGATGGTAAGGTGTACTATTTTGATGGTGGACTACAAATTCTTCAGTCAAGGATTCAACTGCCTTATTAATGAAATGTGTGCCTTGATCACTCATAAGGGTCTTTGGGTATCCAAATCTAGTTATGATGTCATCAAATATGAAGCACACAGTTGTAGTTGCACTACAGTCCTTGATTGATCTTGCTTCGGCTCATCTAGTCAAGTATTTTGTTGCTATAATTATGTATCTTACTCATGTGTGCTTTCCTGGTGGGTTTATAGGTCCAACAAATTCAATGGCCCATTTCTCAAATGCTTGTAAGGTCAGTTGTGGTGCCAATGTCATTTCGTCTCTTATGGATGGTTTCCCAACTCTTTGGCATACATCACAGGCTCTGGAATAGTCTTTAGCATCTCTGTGTAAGGTAGGCCACCAAAGGCTAGATCTAAGAACCTTATTTACAGTTTCTTTTCCTGCATAATGTCCTCCTGTGATGCCTTCATGAGCTTTGAAAAGGATCAGTGGTCGCTCTGTCTCCATAACGCATCTCCTTAGTATCTCATCAGGTCCCATCTTGTATAGTTGTCTAGCTATAAGTGAGAAATATGCAACACGCACAACTAACTGTTTCTTCTGAGGAATTGTATACTCACTAGGTGCCATTCCTATTGATAGGAACTGCACTATCTCTGCGAAGTTTTCATCGATCTTTCTAATGGCCAATAGTTGTGCATCTGGTAGTGTATCCTCCAAACTAGTTGACTCTTCTCCATGTTCCAACCTCGACAAGTGGTCAGGACCTTTGTTCATTCTTCCTGGCTTTACTATGATCTCAAAATCATATTCTTGAAACAACAGGAGCCATGTGCATATCCTTCCCCCCAACACTGGCTTGTTGACTAGGTATTTCAACACGGAGTGATCAATAAACATTTTGAAGTGTCTGCCCAACAAGTAGTGGTGAAATTTTGGTAATGCTTGATCTACTGGAGGGTATTGACTTTCAAATAAGAAGGTAGCTATGAAATTCTAAGTCATACCTTTCCAATTTGTAGTGATGAAGCGCAGGTCTACTTGAAGGTCCCAGTTGATAGGGGTGGTGTCCAGTGTATTAATGAATTTGTGCACTCATTGTTCTTGCGGGAGGTCACTCCAGGCATCTTCACATCTTCTCACATGGTCCTTTGGGAAACTTCAATCTGTGTACCTTACTTCGCAACTGCCAATTTGTGCTGAGAACCGTGCTGTCATCAAGGTACAACATTGTACCCATTATGTGATGCTAATTTTATGTGTCCCCCACCATCTTTCTAGTGTGGCTTTGAAGGCCTCATCTGTTGCCAATAATCTCTATTGTATTAGTACACTTTCTTCAAAGTACAACAAGAAGGTTTCTAAAGGATTCAGACCATCAAAGGTGGGTAAGTTGCTTACTGTTGTGACAATCCAACGAACTTCTCTAGTTAGTCTAGAACATCTTCTTGTAGATACTTCATACATCTTGTTCTGCCAATTCTCCAGTGCTTATTTTGAGTTTGATGAACATGCACTCTCACTTCACCAGCTTAGGTTCCCATCGGCTATAGGATTAATGTAATCCCGTTGTCTGGTTGTTAGCTTATATATATTTTCTAGTGCATATGTGTGGTCTTCTTCTCTGATAGGTTTTGTGTATCGCTGACCTTCATCTGGATCTAAAGGTGCAATGACCCTAAGGCCATCTTTTTCAAAAGTCATACATCTTTTATTTAAATCAACCACAATGGAATTATTGAAAGCCCAATCAATTCCTAACAATGCGGGGTAAGGACAGTTATCATCAACTATTTCAATTACCTCAAAATATGCAAATGTTCTTACTCCATTAATGTCGAGAGGGACATGTTCTAATCTTCCAAAAGGGCTGACAACTTGCTAATTAGCAATCCTATATCAACTTCGGTTTTCCCATCAGTGCCCATGTTTGCTTCGTCATGACATTGAACTTCGACCCTAAGTCGAGGACTACATAGTCTATCTCATATTCTCTTATTTGAGCATTCAAATGTAATTCCTTATTTTTCCTTCTCTTCTTACCGATTTGGCATACTGCCCTATTCAGTAAGGGGTCTATCTTTCCTAGCTCATATTGTCTGATTACATTTTGTAACTCTTGTACATCACTTTCATCTTGAATCAACTTAATATAAGTATATAAAAATTCCATGAGCTTTCTTACCTCTTTTCCTTCTTTTGGTGAAGCGGACTGATCAAAGGCCAGAGGCATTCCATATTCTCTCACTTTTGGTCTTGTTTTTGATGAAGAGCCTTGGTCTTCTCTGAATTCTTTCCTGGCTTCCTCAAATATTTGTCTTTCTCTCTTTGCATCAAACATTTGTGTCTTCTATGTAGCTTTCCTGATTCTTGAATCTTCTGTGGTCTTCTCTTGGGTCATTCTGTCATATCCTGTAACAACACCTCCTCTTGTTATAATAGTGACTCTAGGTTCTTATCCGCAAGGATCAACATATATCAATTGCACTTGCGGGTTCTGCTGAGGTCCTCATGTTTCTTGAAGCTTAGCTAGTAGCACAGGACAATCTTCTATAACATGGTCAAATGAGTTGCAGTAGCTGCAACTGGTACAAGGGTTCTGAAAATCCCTTGAAAGGTGTCCTAGTTCTACACAGATATAATAGATGATCTATCCTTGGCCTCGACCCATTCCTCCTCTTTTTCCTCTTCCTATGAATCTAGCGCGAGGATTGAATTTTCCTCTCCCAGGAGAGTTATATTGTGTAGTGTTTCCTTCTTGTTGTACTTCACCTTGAATCTTATATATGTCTCTCGATATTTCATGCATGAGATCGCAAGCCCTACAATTCCTATCATCATGTCCTACAGATTTACAAAATGTACAGTACAAATTTGTAGGTTCCTGAACATACTTTTGCATGTAGTATCACTCACCAAGGCGATGTCTATTTCTGCATACCTCACACCAAGGTAAGGTGACTTGCTTCAAAGGGCTCAGGGCTCAAGAAGCCAAGTATTCATTAAATAGAGGGAAGTGTTCCTTTTCATGGCCTTCTGATCTTCATATGACAAACCATACGAATTCTCTTTTATCTTTTCCCTTATCTTTCTTCATATCTTCAACCTGCGGAGACAAACTAGTTAGCTAACTCAAGATCTGACTCATACCTGAGCTAGATTCTCCCATAGGGGATGATTCTAACTTCATGGCGATATCCAGTGCCTCAACCTGTGAAGCAATATTCTGTTGCATCAGGGGACATCTGATGTGTGGTAGAAGGGCAACAATGAACCATTCTTTGTTTTGTTCATCTAGGATCTGAAAATTCAATCGGCCTGTTAAGGTTTTGAATCTTTGATCGAATTCCCAAATAGGTTTGGCCACCTTCTGCTTGATCTCTTTCAGTTCCGTGATACATTGTGATTCTGACTTGGGTTTCTTGAGCTATGCAATCAATGCGTTCTTAATATGATTCAGTGGTTTAAGCTATGCAAGTCCTTGGACAATCTTCATGTACCAACTCAGTGCACGATCCCTTAGAGTGGTACTAAATTGGGTTCTTTTTACAGCTTTGTCAATGACATTTTTAATATTCCATACGGCTTCACATAGGAACTAGTGTTGGTCAGGATATTTAGATCCATCTCCCCTAAAGATAGGAAGCCTCATCTCATCTACCATAGATCTTTCTAGGGTTCCTGACTGAATGTGTGGTGGACTACTATTGACAATTATCTGGGTACTCTAGTGACTGGGATTACTTTGATTTCTTAATACTATTGAATCAACAAGAGGGATAACAATACTTACTTCGATGGTCTACGCAGTTTCTGAGCTTTTAGTTTCTCCCCGACGAAGCTCTTCAACTTCTCCTTCCTCTACCCTAGTGGGTTCAGAATGTTCTTCGTCTGTCAGATCTGCCTCTTCTCCATTGTAGAAACCCTCCTCCCTGTAGTTCTGCTTAAACATGATTGCAAGGTGAACTTCTCGGAGCACTCTCCCACTGCACGTATGTCCAGCTTTTGTGTCTCTATCGTTGTGTGAATTATTGAACATTAGCCTTCCTAGATCTGACCAATCTATTGTATCTTCAAGATGTTCTTCTCATGCAATAGCATATTGAGTCTCAACTTCAGGAATTGTAAAAATTTTCCTTTGGGTCCCTTAAAGAAATATCTCTTAGCTTGGCTATATGACTCTACTCTGTAAACAACA
Organism: Picea mariana; assembly: GCA_032191745.1. Taxonomy (NCBI): domain Eukaryota; kingdom Viridiplantae; phylum Streptophyta; class Pinopsida; order Pinales; family Pinaceae; genus Picea; species Picea mariana. Next base: position 808,497 of record JASDQU010100250.1, on the reverse strand, counting down.
AACTCTATGATGTACCCTCCAATGGTTCTATCAAACCAATGATCTATTTCTTGTGATACATCATTATAAACTGTTTTGACCTTCTTGATCATCTTCGACGTCCAAACCACAAGTGTTCTAGATCGGATCTCAAACTGGGTATCTACTAATCTAGCTAGCCACTCATATACATCCTGATGGATTCCTCCAAAGAAAATTTTGTGTATATCAGTAAAGATATATTTCTCCAGCCGATCTTCTGAGCTAAGATTAGGGTTCTTGTTCTGGGCTTCAGTGAAGTCCTTTTCTTGATCTTCTATCCACTTTTGAGTCTCTGTCTTTTATGGAAACCACCTTGACATTCCCTCAAGAACATTCCCGTCCCAACAACAAAACCATTTATTGGCACAGGGGCAGACTCGGGCTTCATCTCCAAGAGTTCCCCAACAAGCCCTAAATACTAGCTCTTTTGGAAACACCTACGAAGAAGATGCAGTCTCAACTGAAGTAGCTATGAAGGGGTTGCAAGACAAAGATTTCTACAACCAAAGGAAATGTCAAGTGGATCTAACACAAGGACAACACAACGTTCATATATCACTTATCAGATTAGATCTATTCTGCACATCTACTTATCATATCTAAAGCAGTAATGCAATCATAGTATATCAATGACAAAGATAAAATACCAATCACACACAACGCAAAATATACATGGTTCACCCTCTCTCTAGGGCTACGTCCATAGAAGTGTGCTTATGATTTATTAAGATAAATCATATAGTTCTTGTCTGCGCTCTTAGCTAGCAGATCTTATTTCTTCTTCTCTCTTTTCTCCCCTTCTTGTGCACCCAGCTACAAGACTTGACCTTCACACCCAGCTAAAGATCTTACAATACCAGAAGGCTCTCACACTCGACACTTCTCTCTCTTGATACAATACTCACTCATATCAACAATACAACTAGATCAACAACAATATCGTACCAACCTGAACCAGGTCCTTTAGACCTTTATTTATACATTACAATATCTCACCGACAACCTTAGGCTGAAACCTAGGTGTCCAAAACCCTAGGTCAACTTGACCTACATTTCCAGGGCTCCGCCAACCTGTCTTTCCTTCCTTCTTGCGCAGTGCTCCAAAGAATCCAACGATGTATTTTCTTGCTTGTTGAGTTGTCCCCAATCCTTCTTCCTTACTTATATGTCATTCCTGATCTCCTTGTTCAACGACTTGCTTTTCCTTACTTCACGTCATCTTTCCTGATCTTCTCCTCACTTCAACCTACTAACACTCACTGTGTCTTCCATGAAGTTTGCATTCTCCATTTTCTTCATTTATCTTCTCTTGCTTCCATAACCAAGTGCCAACAATGACATCCATTGAACTTGAGGTATGTGTCTTGAAATAGAATACATAGATAGGTTTTTCCTTGCAACCTCATCTTGCATTATTAACCATTCATTATGCCAACCCAAAACCTTAGGTTTCATGGATTCCCTTGCTAGAACCAAAATTTACATATAGTGTCCATGTTGCAATTGGTTGTAGGCCTGTGATCCCTCCTATAAACCTGCCATGTCCCATAGTTGAGCCTCATTCCTCTCTCTTCATCTATGTTATATCCATATCCTGAGGGTGTTTCCACTTTTTTTGTGTTACTTTACGGTTGCTTATGAATTTTATTCTCATGTCATGCTACTTGTTTCTATGCTATTGTTTACCTTGATCATTCTTACTGCAATTACAGTAACACTTTACCACTCACCACTTTCATTATTTGGCCTCCAATTTTCTGACCATCTACCCATTGAGAGAACCACTACAAAGAGTGAACCTCACTTGCCAATACTAGTATGCATTCATTTTTCTTAGTTCAATTCCACACACTTGCAACATAGAAGAATGTTGTTAAGCCACTCGTTCCCTCCATATGAGCTTACTTTCACCTCTATTTTTTGCTCGTTAAACCATAAAAAATACATCAGAAAAACACAATTTTAAATATTTTTCATTCTCATTAAAACCATGAAAAATACATCGAATGAGCATAACTTTAAATATTTTTCATTCTCGTTAAACCATGAAAACAACACTTTGATGAGATCACTTTTAACTTTTTTCCGTGCTCCTTAAACCATGGAAAAGAAACCTTACAAGTATACTCTTAACTATTTTTTCCGGCCCGTAAAAAGTGAACAAAAAAGACACTATATAACATAATTTTATCTCTCTTTTGTGTTCATTAAACCATGAAGGAGACACTCAAAAAAAAGAGTGAGTGGAGCGGTTACCATTGATATATACTTATCAAAGTGGTAGTGTTAATCATGTCTCCCTTGAACATGGAACCTATTCACATCATTGTATTACATTTGGGTTATAGCTTTCCTAGGACTTATATACCATTCATATGAGCCACGCATACTCCTCCAACTAGTTACTCTTCCAGTCATTATGGAGAGTTATTCAATTCCTCATTCATTGTTGCACTATATCAATCATTCTCTTGAAGCTTGTTGCGAAGTCATTGTTATTCCATGTTATATTTTCAAGGGAACTTGTTGGCCCTAACCAAGTTTTGAGGAACACTTGGTCATATTTGACCCTTTTTGGGACTTCGACAGCTTGTCCAAGATGGATTGCAACACGAAGCAGAAATCATGGAAGCTAGACCCCTTTTGGGGTCCTTTTTGGGTTTTTGGGGATAATGTAATGGGAAAGGGATGTTGGCCCGTGGGTTTACCCATGCTTAGGCCCACTTTTGTGTGTATAAATAGATATGAAGTAGATGTGAAGTAGGTGTGATTTCTTAGTGCAATTGGTAGTGCATCTATGTGATGTTGAATAAGTGCTCTATGCAAACTGTGTAAGACTTGAAAGGCTAAGTGCAAGTTAGTGTGAGGTGAACCACAGTAATAAAGTTAGGGTGGGGGTGAACCACGGTAAATCTGTGTGTTGTGCTTTGTGCCTCGGCCTGATGTGTTTGTCTCTTCCTTTGATAAGTTCTTTGATGTGTTTAGATAGATTTATTTATGCTTTGTGCTTCTGAGATATGAATGAATGTTAGATCTGGTATGTAAGATGCTTAGAGCTTGATCTTCTAAATCTAATCTATCTTGTTGTTTCTAAGTGTTGAATTATCTTAGATATAATTACATACTGCGATGCTCTGTGCTATCTGCAAAGTATCATAAGGGTTGAATATTGATGAATAATCTATGCTAGGTGATTGTTAAGTGTTATAATCACAAATATGTGTCCCAACTAAGGTTGCAGACACCTGAGTCTTGCAACCACCCCTGCCTCTACCTCAGGTGAGACTTCATCTGCTTCACAGGTGTTGCTGAAAGGGTCGGTAGTTAGGGTTTTGTTGGTGCGCTTCTGTAGCGTTGAACCCTGGGTCTGCCCCTGTGCCAGTAGAACTTAAACCTAAGTCATCCATCTGTTGTCTTGTTGACCATATGTGTCAACCATCTCTGTGTCAATTGTACTTAGTGATTCTATCTCTTCAAATCATCTCTCGGTTCATGTTTCGTGTTAATTGATTAAGGATACATCCATCCTCCTTCAATGGATCTCTTCCTATTGACTTCAACACATTACCTAGGAGAGGGATCTAGAAACTAGATAATACATTGGAGCTTCTAGTCCTCAGTGTCAGGCTTCCTCATAACCGATAGTAGGTTTACCTCATTGAATCTCGATCGATTGATTACACTAGTGTTCAACATCAGATCCTTAATTCACACTCACTATATTGTACTAGGTACCTTTGGGTCCATTTTCATCATTGGTTGGTCCCCTCATGTCTATTAATGGTTACCTCAATGACCAGTAATAAAATGGGTTATACCATGCTCGACATCGTCTCGTCTATTTTTATGTCTTAGAATTGTAGCTTCAGGGTTTGGGACGAATACCTTGGGTTTGGGGCCACATCACTCATTCATTACACCCCTCCAAAGTTGTGATTGAGTATATCACTATTGTATGAGTACTTTGAAGACTACAGGAGCACTCTCCTTGGTGCCTGATGTATTCTTGATGTATACCATCATATATATCCACATTGTATTTTCTTGTAGATATGATCTATTTGACGACATGGATCCATTTTATGATTTTTTGTGTCCATGGTATTTCATTTCACTCCATGGATTTGCAGTGTATTGTGTTGGTTTCCATGCTTTGTCTCTCTTCTTAGAATGTGTATGCATACCTTGGCGATGATCTATATACATAATTGATGTCTAATTGCAGGTACCCATTGGCTTCTTGACCTCTTTCTCCCTCCTCACACTGCCTCACGTTGGTGACTATTATTTTAATTTGTTTCATCCATATGTTCCTCTCCTAAAATCACACATTAGGGGGCATCTATTACAACCTTATTTTCCATGTTAGGGTCTCATGAAGGACACATTGATGATGCTATCTTGAGACACACTCCTCTTCCTTGGTTCCAATAATTTGATGCTCTTTTTCCAAGGATTTTCCCTATTTTTGATGACATGCACTAATAAACCCCTTGTTGGGGTGAAATTGGTCACTGCTCAACAAATTTGTATCCTACGACCGGTCATTGGATGCATTACTGCTAGTCTAAGAATTCCTTTGTAGCCTTCTATATTTGGTGATTATTCAAGAGATTAGTGTGGGGTGAGTTTGTGATCTCGTGGTAGGATCTTGGGAACACTCAATTTAGTTGTGTTCACTATGTTATAGAGATATATAAGCCTCTCCTAGACTCCACCAATAAATAAAAGGCAGGTGTTTTCATGGGAAAAAAGAGGAAGAATCATTTATAGGTACATGCTGCAATATTTTTCATAGGATCTTCTTCATTCGGTTCAACCTTCAGATGAGTTTTTCCTTTCTTGAGTGAATGTTGAGGAGGAGAAAGAGAAAGAAGCTTAAGGAGGAATGCACCATTCATTCAAGATAAAATATTTTTCATGTACTTCTCTATTCATTTATATATAGATATATGGTTTTCCCCTATTCATATTGATGCTTTAATGGTATAAGATCGATTTGATTTCACCTTCAATAGTTTGGAAATTATATCTTAATCATATTTTTGTTTTTACTAATGCTAAACGAATAATAGATCGATATTTTTTTTTCTCATTGTGTGCAATAAGAAATCATAGGAGCGGGAACTGGATCTCGAGAGATGCATCAACTAGGACATACAAGGACAACCGTCAGTTGAAAAGGTATGTTTATCACCCTTCTCAGATAAAAGGAAACAAATTTGTTTAGATCTAGGGAAACATATTTAGGAGTATAGCCCCATTTTCTATCTTGGATCAAGGGAAAATCCAAGGGAGTTCTTTCTCATTTGTAAGCGAGATTTATCCATAACAGGTTGTATCAATAAACCCCAATCCTTAGTCAAGGAGGTCTTTAATTTCCATATGTTTTGATGCATAGCATAGATAGGACATGTAAGCGAATATATGGAAAGATACTCGTACTTCTCGTGTTCTTGAATAGTTGGTCAGCTCAAGGTATTATTTAATGCAATTTGTGTGAAATTTCATTGAAATATGGAATAATTCAAGTGATGGAGATGAGTTGCAATGGTTTTTTCCTAGTGGAGAGGAGAGGTTTTCAGCTCCAGTGGGTCTAGTTTGGATGCTATAATGTGGTGGTTGTTTGGGGTTTTAGGAAATAAGGTGCATTTGATTATTTGGTGTGAGAAAATAGTAGGCTTCATAAGGTGGTGAGCGTAGGTTTTCTAGTTTTCTAAATGTCATCAATCTTCCTACAACAATATGAAAATTTTAATGTTTCTCAATATCTTTTCCATATTAACTATTTGTATTCATTTCCATCTCTTTGTTTTCATATAAATCCATCCATTCAAAAATTTAGTGGAGTTAGGATTGGGATTAAATCTCAGTGGGTTTCATTTGGAATTAGGAATTTTGGTGGGAAATTTCAGTGACTCAACATATTTCTGTGCAATATTTTTCTATAATTAATGTGCACAATATCAACTAGAGAGACATGAATAAGATCCTTTGTAGGCATGACAAGGAAAAATAGGAAAAAATTCAAACTCTCCATAGCATCAATGTGATTTTAGCTTAGCTAGAACGAGTTGTAGCTAGAAGTGTGGCTAATGCTTTATGATTTATCTAGGTATAGATGTAGAGGATTGATGCTTTAGAGGTCGAATGTCAACATCTGTGAATGATGATTCTTCCACAAAAAAATTACTCTCTTACTCTTTGGCATCCAATACCCATGATTTTCTAAAATCTATTCAATGAGTATCCAGAGAGGAAGAAACAGGGGGTCAGCCACATGAACCCATGGAAGTTGAAGAGTTGGACCATCTCCTCTCTATCGAAGGGAGGGAACCTCAATATGGAGACTTATCTTAGAATTATGTGTATCTTCGTGTTTCTCTTCTTTTGGGAGAGTTTGTGAAAATATTTTCCAGTGGAAATCTATGGAAAGTTATCTTAGGAGATGTTTTAAAAAAATATTTTGTAAATAAAGAACTATATATCGAGATGTACATTCCTGGAATTTTGTTTGTAAACGTCGTAGTTTTGTAGTGACCTCTCTTTTTTAATGAAAAAACAATTATGTCAGTGTCATTTTTTTTAAATCATAACTTTGGAAAAATAAATGATAGATAATATTTTAAATTTTGTTAAAAATGAAACGTTTTAGGGTTTTGTTTTTTAACATTGAATTTTTTTAGAAAAATAAGAAAAAAAAACAACATTGAAGAAAATAGACATTTTTGACAAAAATGAAAATAATTGAAAAAACAATATTTGAACTTTTTATATACTTTATAGGTAAGAAGAATCAAAACATCAGAAATCTAACTCGACAAAAAATGGGTGCTACAAGTAGCATCACCTTTTGAAACGAGGGTAAAAATAACAACTAAATGTGACCTCTAAAAAATGAGAACTTTTGAGGGTTATTGAAAAGTTGGTTACTATGTTTTTTAATATAAGAACAATATGGAAGGTTTTCAATTCCATGTTTAATGAGAAAAAAAACAATATTTATCCATGGCAAGGCTAGTGTTATTCAAGGGAAACAATCAGGGAATTCCTTGGTTGTGAATTGTTATGACCACATTTAGAGTAATGATCATTGATTGGTGACTAATTTGTGGTAATTTGTGTCTACAATAATTCAAAATGTTGAGTACATAATACCTTGTCTCTTAAATTATAATGTGTAATGGACACTATGTTCTTCTTTTTTTTTTAAATATGATAACCGTTTAACACTTCTAGATTATGTTATGAGATAGACTAAAATTTCCTATTTTGCAATAATGTATAGTAATATTATTTTTATTTTTTATGATTAAATTAGTGGAATCAATTGTTTTATGAATTGTGTTATTTATTGATTTGTTCAATTTATAAAATCTAATGAATTGAAAGACTAAATTTAGTTCCATTGGATTTATATAATTTAGTTTCATTGGATTTATATAATTTATTAATGTAGTTGAAAAGAAATTATTTATATTGGAAGAAGAGAGATTTTTTTTTTGGAGTTATAATATATAAGGAGTCAAAACTACAAGGCACATGCAAATTTTATACATGGTTATTACAAACAAGTGTTGCATGGAAGCATAGTCCCTGCCGGGTTGGAATGGGAATAAATGCACTGCTATGGTGGCACCAAGGGAGAATTAGAAGCCCGAAACAACAGACAGAAAGAAAAACTACAATGTACATGTGGAAAGCAGCATTAAGTATAGGTGGTATCCATGCAGAAAATGACTCATGCCACTGTGTGATAGGTCAGCCATAAGATGTCAGACTACTACATGACCAGTGGAGAATATCACTATGAGAGTAAGGTCGGAGCCCCAAAGTGTCAGAGTCTTGAATTTCTGAATTAGTTAATCATAATATTATATTTATATGGGGTTAACAAGTAATTAGTGAGAAAGTGACTTTGTGAGAGCATTTAATTCTATCAAAAATATCATTTGGCTTGTATGTCTCTATATGTGTTAGGATAAATTGCATAGGTTGATCTGCAATTTCTCTCGAGGAAGAGGGCATCTGTGTATAGTACCAACTAGGAATTTCAGTATAGTACCAACTGGTATATTTGCAACATGTCTATCCAGTTGAATTTTTTTTATTTGGCAAAGATAAAAAAAATCGAAGGTTTCTATTTATGAGGATATTTTTGCAGATCAATATATTAGCACCGAAATGACAACCTAACGAGGATGTCAATCCTATTGCATTATTTATAGATGTGATACTCCTATTTAAGTTTTTTCCTGGGGCGTGTATAGTTCAAATGTGGGACTTAGAAAATTTTCATCGTAATGACTTGAAGCAATACAAAAGGATAGAAAATGTTTTTTTTTTAAAATAAAGGTTCCTAGAAAATAGGACCAGGAATCACAGACATTAAACATTCAAATTAAATAAACTCAATTTCCTGACATCCAACATAGTTGAAGATAAAAATTTCTCAGCACATAAAAATAAAAGAAGATGATCGATATTCATAAAGAGAACTAATTCAACATTCTGAAAACAGGGTTACAAGGCACCGTCACGATTGTTACGAAAGTCATTTTCTTTGAAATTTACCGAAAAATAATAATGTCTGTTACATATTTCTGGAAATTTAAATGAATTTTTCATATAGAGTAGGATTGGGCCTCCCGCGGACCATAAAATAAATAAGTACAAGAAATATGACTATAGAAAGAAGAAGTGGGTGATGGTAGAGAGCAAGACCTAAAAAGAAGGAATTGGAAGTTATCAATATTTGGTTAGAAATTTCTATTTAAAAAGGTGGAATAACTGGATTGATAAAGAAAGCAAGATGTGATCAGTATATAATTACTATGATGGTATCTATTTCTCCCTTTTCTATTTTCTTGTTGATGCCTTTTTATTTCTCTCGTCGATAAACAGTAGAATCGTTCCAACCGCTTGTTTCCCTTCATCGGTGAGCTTGTCGATTTCCCTTTGGAGCCATTCTTCAATGTAGCTTCTCATAGGGGCCACGTTGATCTCATCCAAGATTTTTATGTTGAAAAGTTTGTTTTCTAATTCCCTTAGATCGATAGAAATATTATGCAGGGCCTGTTCAATTTCTTCATTGTGTATCGAGTAGTCCACTAGCCAGTTGTCCACGTCATCTTGACCATATTCAATGATGTTGTAAAACTTTTCTAAAGACAATCACTTTAAAATATCAACTTGTTCAACGAAGGCTTGCTTGGTTAAGGACACAGACTTGAGGATTAAGTTGGGGTCTTGGAACTCATTGGTACTTCTAGCTAAGCCTATTTTGGTAAGCTTTCTTAATAATTCTTCTTTCTATGATATGGCTTGTTCACATGATTTGACAATGAGATGTAGGTTCTTAACTTTCTCTTTCCAAGATGCTTTTAATTATTTGATCTGGTTTGTGGAGTGGATATATTCTTTTCTTCTTATCAGATCTAACATGTTGGTGACATGGTTGCCAAAAGGGATGACTGTCTCTAGATAGAAATGTTCTTCATTTTTTTCTTCCTGCAAATGTTCGTGCAAAGAATGTGCCCTCGTTCCAAGGGAAGCTAGATTTTGTGATGTTTCCCAGGCTTGATTAATTAGCTCCATTATTTTCTTGATATTATTCTCCACATAGCCTCTACACGATGTGAGGAGGTTGGAGGATCCTTTTAACTTGGTTGTAGGAGTGGTAGGAATGGTTTTTTCTAAAGGAATGGAAAGCAATGGGATAGGAATCAAAGCTTCCTCCAATTCCTTGATTCAGTCGTTCAGTCTGACATTCTTTGATTTAATGCCTCTAATGGAATCATCAAGAGAATCTTTGTTTTCTTGGTGAAGTCGGGAGATTTTGGATGATTGTATGCTCCTAAGGTTAATCTCTGAACGAGATTTCCCTTTCTTGTTTCTTACATATCTCTTTTCAATAATTAAATTTTTAGATTGGCTGTAAAAAAAAATGCTCTGGAATACGAAGGATTCATCTTCGTCAAAAATGTCGGTCTCATATATTTCCATTATGGAACTATGGCGGATCATGTGCATGAGCTGATCATTATTGAAGAATACGTTATCCAGATCATTCTCAAGTTCCATGTCCTCACTCTCAGTTTCAGGCTCTTCTGCTTTCCCTAGAACGTTTTTTCTCTTCTTCCCCATGGGAAGCTTGTGAGAAATATCAATTTTACCATGAGGAGGGTTCTTATCTCCTCCTCTATTTGAAGAATTATGGGTTTATTTCTTACTAGGGTGGGTTGTTGGGGAGATGCTCTATGATGTCGTGCTCTTGGGAGTGCTAGCTAGGGATTGGATACTCTTCCCATCGGGGAAATTTCCCTATTGTTTGTACAATTCATTTGTTCTTTGCAATGTATCTATGTTGCCATCATGAGGAGCAGGAGTGTTTTCTTCATTGTTTCTGTCTTTGTTCAGGAGTGTATGGATAAAAGAGATGATAAATCCAACTACCAGTAAATGTTCTATAAAAATACCATTAGGGTAGAGCCCTCTTATCCTTTCAACATATCTTAGGTTCAAGTTGTTGAAATTTCCTACGAATTTGTCGATCTTGTTGATGTTCCTAAACATGAAGTCCAAGAATTTCCAAGGTAGAGGAATAAACTTCTTTTTTCTCCTCTCAAGGAAAAAATGAAACCAGTAGTTGTACTTCCTTGTTATTTTTGTAACAAACATCTTGTCCATGATGTGACATGGAAGGAAAGAAGGATTTTCCTTGGATCCAAAAATCATTATTACACTGCAATTTTCCATTTGTTCAAGTGTCCCCTTCCTATCCAAAAAATTGGTTTCCTGGTCAGACATCCAGGGAACATCCTTTTCTAATAATAAATCCTTGAAAACCGAGAAAAAGTCAATAAAAATCTCATAAAAACAATGGTAGGCCATGTGCCTCCACAATGCCTGGTACTAGAAGGTTACTGGGTCAAATTCATAGTTAACCTTCTTGGACAGAGACAGTTTTGGAAATAGACAACAATGCATTATCGCGAAAACAAAGTAGGATGACATATAAAATTTCTTCTCTTCTTTGAATCATGACAATTGGGAACAAATTTCAATGGAAATTATCTTCCCCCAATCAGAAATGGATTGTTCATTAACTGTGATAAAAAATATAAAGAACCATGCGAGAAATGTTTGTTGTGGATTCTTGTTCTGTTATTCTTGTAAACAACTAGAGAATTTCCCGGAATTTATTTCTAAAAGAACTAACATGCAACTTTGTGATATCTTCAGGAACTGTTGTCAGGTCTAGCAGGAACTCGAGTAAGAGGTCCAACCCGTTATCATGCTTTTTTAGGAACTTCTTGTAGTCTTTTTCTCTGAAGTTCAATGTTGGCTCCAATAATCTTAACATCTTGTGGAAGATCTAAGGTGAAAAAAAAACATGAGAGTGGTCCCAAAGTGGAATAATTCTTTGGCTTGAAATATATTTTTCGGCACACCAAGACACCACCTCCTTACAGTGAAAAAATTCAGGGATGCATCCTGCACGAGCAATTCCAGAGGTCCAAATCACTTCATTCTAGGTGGAATGGGATAATTAGTATGAGTATTCCATGGACCACTAGAAGTTCTAGTCCTCACACCCAAAGATGTTCACTGTGTCTCCACATAACCAATTTCAAGATGCTACCATAAGTTTACGAGAACATTTGTTTTCTCCAAACGATGTTTGAAATGAACATTTGGAAGGGATAATATAACCCTGTACAAATCTTGGTCCAATGTATGTGAATGGGAGATCTCCTCGAGCCTTTCTCTCATTAATGACAATATCGACAGTTGTTGCATGATGAGTTGTTAGCATTAAATACTAGTAATTGCATACTTATAAGTGTGAAGGTGGCGGGTACAACGAAGAGAAATTAAATATTGGAGATTTCATGAGCCTGCCAACCCGACGACCCATGAAATACATTCCATGTTGTTTGAGATGAATAATTGGAAGGGATAATATGACCCTCTTCAAATCTTGGTTTAATGCATATTAATGGGAGATATCCTCGATCATTTCGCTCATTGATGACAATCTTTACCATTCTTCCATGATGATTTGTTAGCATTAAAGCTTACTATTTTCATATTTAGAAAGAAGTACGAAGGTGGCGAGGATGGGAAAGAGAAATTAAGGAATGGTTAATTATCAAAAGCAGTCAGGCGGTCTTCAAAATAGGGTTACAAGGCATAAATAGGAGAGGTGAGGGCCCGACGGTCAAATTGTATGTCTCAGAAGTTTTGAGTGCAAAACATGTAACACGGAAGAGGGAATGATGGGGTATTCCAGTGGTCAAATTGTATATCATGGAAATCCTAGCACTGTTTGCAGGTCACAGAAAATTGGAAGCGCAATCATGAGCTCGCCTGTCTAGGAACCCGCAATTGAAAAATTGGCTAAGAATGGAATAGGGAAACGATAAGTCAAACTCGTTTTCGCTAATATATTGAAATTTGTAATAGATATCCCATTACCTGGAAAGATATTTTTTTCATGTTTGTGATGCATGAGAATCGTAAGAATCCAACCAAGCAAGAAACGTAAAAGGTGGAAGACAGCTGAAAAATCACCAGCGCACGTTTTTGAAAAGTTTTGAAAAAATAATGAAGCGGATATTAATGTGATAGTTGGGGGCGTACTTACATTTATATCTTAAATGTTGTAAATAGATCTTGAGCACTGCTCTCATCTGTAGAATGTAAAGGCATTTATACGTAATTAATGAAAGTAGGTAGATTTGAATTCATAGATTAGATAGTTTAGAGAGTAGGAGGGAAAATGGATATAGACACCCTCACCCTTGTATTATTGTATCATTAGAGGAAGAACATTATCATCATTGAGAGCTGTAGCAGAGAGTTGTAGAGAAGAACCCATCTATAGGAGCACTTGAGTTAATATATGAAGCTTTGACTCAATTTTCATGGTGTTATGATGCTTACTATTTACATTTGTTCAATGGTATGCTTACAGTTGTTTTATTCTCTCTATTTATGCATTTGTTTCAATGCTGAGTTGAATGTGTGATTTCATGTTAAGTATATGAAGTCTGAGAGAGGAGAAGAATGAGTTTCAATTGTTTCTCATCCTGAGAGTTCCTGCATTGAGTGCAGTGAAACGTCTACAAGGTGTGCGTTGACAAGAGTCTGAGTTTTATCTCAAAAATCTTAGGAGAGATATCATTGTTCTCATACCATTTGAAGTGCAAGTGAAGCACAGAGTCGTGCAAGGTTTGCACAGGCTAGTTGAAGCCTTAGAAGTTATCAACTAAGGTGAAGGTGGAAGGACTGTTGTTGCAAATAGTGCACAAAGTTGAGGATTCAAATAACCAGAGGTTACTTGAAGGTTTCCTGTAAGGAGTGCGAGCAGGGATCCATTTGGGAAGACCTAAGTTTGCAAGTAAAAGATCAAGAGGGATAACACCTTTGAACAATTCAAAGGAAGACGAAGATCAAAACACTTCAAAGGGAGATGGAAGTCGAAAGCATCTCATAAAAGACAAGTTCAGAAGGGAGAACACCAATTCATCTCGCAGAAGTCATTGAGGAGTGAATTGGTCGGTCATAATTCTCTAAGGAGAACTCACAAAATCGTGAGGACTGTAGGATCCAGAGGAGCTGCAAGGTGGTTAGGAGTTGGATGAATCTGCCACCCTAACATCAAGAATCAACGTAGACCATTGATCATGGTCTGTCTGAACCATCAAATAATTTCAGGAATTCAAGACCCGTAATTTGGGAGTGCAGGTCAAAACCCTTGGTCACTCAAACTCCCGATTTGCGAAAAGGAGAATCAAGTGTGAAATTTCCGTATTTCAGGGTTCGGCATACCGGGAATCTTTATGACAAGGAGTCGGGGCGCTTAGCATTAAAAATCCCGAAGTTGCGAAACGCGACGTGCCTTGGTGTGAATTTTGGGATTTCGGCACTTCGGTTGTCGGGAAGTAGAGGAGGCAGCGATCTTTGGAATCGAGAGTTTCAAACTTTCGGTTCGTGAAAAGCCAAAAGATCCAGAGTTTTTGGATCATGAAGGTTCTCAATTGTAGATCACGTTGGAGGCGAGGCTTCGAGAATTTAGAGATCAGAGTTTCGGGAGGTGAGGAACCTTTCTGCTATGGATCGCGTAAGTCGCGAAATCCTGAACAGTGAAGGAAAAAGTTCCCAAAAACATCAAAGGACAATAACCGTGGACCCAATCGGGTTTCGGGGTTCTGGGAGTCAAGAGACAGAGTTGCATGTCAACGCAACTCCCGAAATCGCAAAAAGGAAAAAGCCGAAAGGTGGGTCCTAAGAATTAATCGGAGGATACATGTGATGAAAGACAAAAGAGGTGGCCGAGTTTTAGCGAAAGACCTTCGATCTCGTCAAAAAGGGGAAATTTCGGAAACCGAAAAATCATAAGGGAAGAAGAACGAGTGTTGGTCGATCACTCAAGTTCCGAAAATAAAAAATAAGTGGCAACAAGAGGCGTGTGTTCGACGCATTGAAGGAGTCAACCCTCATTGACGTTTTGGGTTTCGAAGGTTGAAGAGACAAGAGGCTCGACAACAGGATTTGTGAAATTGCGAAATATGAAATCCTGAAAGGAAAAGAAAAGCCCCGATCATATTTGTTATTCAGTTGTGGAATACACCTTGTCTGTGTGGTATTCCCTGTGGGGAAACCAAGGAGTCAATCTGAATCAGGAAGATCTAGAATGATCCTACATGGATCTTGGCCCAAGGGTCGGGGATCTGCATTAGTTTGTGGACAAGTTTTGTAGCAATAGTCAATGTGACTTTCTTGTCGAGCCTTTTTATTATTAATGAAGATATTTACGGTTGTTGCATGATGAACTATTAGCATTAAACCTTAGTTGTTGCATACTTGGAAAGAAGTGCGAAGGTGGAGGGCACAAGAAACAATGACTAGGAATTGGAGATTTCGTGAACCCGCCACTCCGAGGATCTGTGAAAAATTCCAAGAAATGGGAAAGTATGGAATGTGGTCGGACAAGCCTCAAACTAGGGTGATAAGGGTTCCCCAAGAGATGTGATGCTCCGATGGACAAATTGTATGTCTCAGAACTTTTGAGTGAAAAATGTGTAACAAGGAAGAGGGGATGATGTGGGAGTCCAGCAATCAATTTGTATATCACGGAAATCTGGGAGATCTCCTCGAGCCTTTGACTCATTAATGGAAATCGTTACGGTTCATGCATGATGACTTGTTAGCATTAAATATTGCTAATTTCATATCCAGAAAGAAGTACGAAGGTGGCAAGGACCTGGAACAACAATTAAGAAATGGCTAATTATCAAAATCCATCAGTCAGGCTTCAAAATAGGGTTACAATGTATAACTAGCAGATGTGAGGGCCCGATGGTCAAATTGTATGTCTCGAAATTTTTGACTACAAAACGTGTAACATGGAATAGGGCATGATGGGGTAGTCCAATGGTCAATTTGTATATTGCGGAACTCCGGGTACTATTTGCAAGTCGCGGACCATTGGAAACGCAATCTTGATCCTGCCTATCGGGGAATCAACAATCGAAAAAGTGGCCAAGTATAGAATAGGGAAATGGTAGGTCGGTCTCGTTTTCGTTAATATATTGAAATATATAATAGATATCCCATTACCTAGCAAAATATTTTCTACATGTTTTTGGACAAGTTGTGTAGGGATAGTCGGTGTGACTGTCTCCTTGATCCTTTTGCTTATTAATGACGATATTTACGGTTGTTGCATGATGAAATGTTAGCATTAAACCCCAGTTGTTTCATATTTGTAAAGAAGTGAAAAGGTGGCGCGCATAAGAAAAAATGACTAGGAATTGGAAATTTTGTGAACCCACTAACCCAAGAATCCAAAATAGGGTGACAAGGGTTCTCCAGGAGACGTGAGGCCCCAATGGTCAAATTGTATGGCCCACAATTTTTGAGTGAAAAATGTGTAACATGGAAGAGGGGATGATGTGGGATTCCGACATTCAATTTGTATATCGCGGAGGTCCAGGTGTTGTGTGTAGGTCACAAAAAAATGGAAGTGCAATCTAGAGCCCACTTTCTCGAGAATCTATGATCGAGAAAGTGGCTATGTAATATGAAATGGAATCTTCCCATAAAGTAATATGAAACGTAACATGTGAAGAAGATATATGATAATATAATCTCGCGTAAATAGCGGTTTAATGCATTTTAATGGGAGATGTCCTCGACATTTTTGTTTATTCAAGCCAATATTTTTGAACCTATGTGGTGAGTTGTCATTAATCAAAGCATACTTAATGTGCATTGGGAAGGGCATCAAGGTGGCGGGGATGGAAGGGAGCGATAAATTCTTTGAAAATTTTTGTGAACCTAGGTAGAGTGAAGCTTGCGAGTTGGAGGAGCCCGGGGTGGAATTGTAGATCACAAAATTTTTGGGTGCAAGATGTATATCACGGAACACAGGGAATGACAGTTCGATAGCGCCAACCTGGGAACCAGAGGCCATAAAATTGGCTAAGTATGGAAAGGAACGACGGTCAGTCAGACTCCCGTAAATGGCAGTTTAATGCGTGTTAATGGGAGATGTGCTCAAGGTTTTTTCTTATTAATGCCAATTTTTTTGTACCAGTTTGTTGATTTTTCATGAGTAAAATAATAATTAATGTGCATTGGGAAGGATGCGAAGGTGGTGGAGATGGAAGGGAGCGATAAATGCTTTGAAACTTTTGTGAACCCGGGTAGAGTGAAGCTTGTGAGATCGAGGAGTCCAAGGTGGAATTTTAGATCACTAATCCAGGTGAATATTGGTGGCCACCCACCTTTTCCAACTAGATCAAAACAATTTTCTGGCAATTTTGGTAATTTACTATTTTTAGCCATTTTTAACTTTCGGGGCCATTTTTGAGGGCCTAAATGAAGGTTTTTTTGGATCTATCTTCTCAATGGTAGTCAAAGGCTCTGATAGAGCCCCTAAATGAATCTCTTTGATGATACCTTTCCAACAAGATATCGTGCACCCCAAAAAGATATCGTATGCCAAAGTTATGTCCCGGGAAATTGATGCACCAAACTACTCAAAACGGGGTCGACAAAACTGTTGGATTTTCATCTTCCGAGGTTAGGGTTTTGGATTTTATTTATTATAAAGAGGCCTTTGTAGCCTCATTGTAAAAATCATCTTCTCATGGATGCGAGTAGCCATAAAATCTCTTCTTAGAGATAAGCTGCCACCATTCTAGCAAGTCTTTCACTCTGTATTTTACAGTCCTTGTACAATTTCGCTCATTAATAGAAAATTGTGTATTATTGTATCTCTATGTTTATGGTTTCATTTATGATACATTTTTTTTTATATTATTGGATATCCAAGGTATCTCTATACATTGATTTATTATATCTTCTCTCTCATTTTGTGCCAAAAATAATCTGGATCAATCACAAAAGTTTTAGGTGCAAGATGTATATCACAGAACAAGCGGCATGAGATTTTGATAGCACCAACGTTGGAAACTGAGGCCATAAAATTGGCTAATTATGGAAAGGAACGGTGTTCGGTCAGACTCGTGATGTGAGGATATAGATGGAGATGAGGACTTGTCAGTCCACCAACCCAGGAAACCGCGATCATAGAAATAAGACTAAGTATAGAACCAGAAAGGGATAATAGATGAGAAGAAGAAAAGGGAAAAAGGGGTAAGTATCTCACACAACAACATCTACTGCTCATTTATTAATGGAAATATTTTCGAACATGTGTGGTGAGATGTCACTAGTAAAAGTATAATGAATGTGCATTGGGAAGGGCATGAATGTGGCAGGGATGGAAGGGAGCAATAAATGGTTTGAAACTTTTGTGAACCTGGGTATAGTGAAGCTTGCGAGTTGGAGGAGTCTGGGGTCGAATTGTAGATCATGAAAGTTTTGGGTGCAAGATGTATATGATGGAGCACGAGGCATAAGAATTCGATAGTGCTAAATTGGGACCCTGCGGTCAGATAATTAGCTAAGTATTGAAAGGGACAGAAGTTGGTCAGGCTCATGATGTGACGATATAGATGGAGATGAGCTAACACGAGACCCCCCAATCAGATAACTAGCTAAGTATTGAAAGGGACGACGGTTAGTTGGGCCCATGATGTGACGATATAGATGGAGATGAGCATCTGCCAGTCCGGCAACCCGGTAACCCACGATCATAGAAATGTGACTAATTATATAACGAGAAAGGGATAATAGAGGGGAAGAAGACAAGGCAAAAATAAGTAAGTATATAGGAGGGAAAATAAAGGGAGAAACGAACATTTAATCTCAGGTATGTAATATACTTGGAGGTCGACAAAGTTGGGTTCAAGTCTAAAGAGAATTTGTTTATATTTATTTGAATACTATTCATACTAATTTATCTTAATAGATTATTTGTGGTCCAAATGTAAACCATGTTCCAATTTGTAGGGTGACTTCGGGTCGCAATTTTTTCTCAAACCCATAAGTAATAGAAAAAAAAATATGGTGTAACATTTTTATATGCAAGCATATTCTCAAATATAAGAAGTTGTAATATATGCACAATATTAAACATGAATATGACATCAACACCTAAGTTGTCATGTTGAAATAGAGTCATTTATTGACTCTATTTTCGGGGCCCCAAAGAATGAAAGTAGGACAGGCCTACCCATTTCTTTCTTAAGTATAGGGTGGGTGCCACAAAACTTTGTCCTATCACAAATTATGCTTTCATGTAAAATGTAAGGAGTGAATAGAGTAGATTTTATTTAAATTGAAGTACTAGGCAAGGGAAAAAAAAGATTATCGTGCATCTTTTAACTATGGATCAAAGATCATCTTAAATTCTTGTAGAAAGAGGTTGAATTCATCTATCAATAGCTATATAGGAAAATGAGTCAATTTAAAAATATATATATACAAAATTCAAAAAACAATATTAAACATTGGAAAACACCATACAACAACCTCAAATATTTTATATTCAGATAAATTGGGTTACAAAATATAGTTGAGATTATTTCCCAAAATAGCTCTCTTGGAATTTGTAAAAAAATATATAGTTCAACACATAGTCTCTGAAATTTAAATGTGTTTTCCATAGTGACTCGGATTGGGGCTCTCGCGGACCATAAATAAAATATGTAAAAGAATCAAGCTTGTAGAAAGAAGAAAGTCAGTGATGGAAGACAAAGTTTTCAGTCCTCGTCTAAACCTTTCTATTTAAAGAGGTAGAGTAACTGGATGAAGACATTGACAAAGAAAAAAGAATGTGATCAGTATGAACTTACTATGATGGTATCCCGTGCCTTTTCATTTGCTTGCTGATGTCTTTTTATGGCTTTCCTCAGAGGTTATGGGAACCGTCTCAAGCATCCTTTGCCCTTCATTGGCAATCTTGTCGACAACCTTTTTGAACCACTCCTAGATGTAGCACCTCATGGGAGCCACGTTGATTTCTTGCCATATTTTTATACTGAAGAATTAGCTTTCCAAGTCCCTTATATAATTAGAGAGGTTGTGCAATGCTTCTTCAATATCTTGGTTTTTAATCAAATAATCAACTAGGCATCTTTTTCATGCCATCTTCACCATATTCAAGAATGCCATAGAAATTTTCAATTGACAGTCTTTTATAGATCTCAACTTGATCATCAAATGCTTGTCTAGTTAAAAACAATGAGTTGAATATTAATTTCGGGTCTTGGAATTCATGGGTGATGCCAAGTAGATCTATCTCAATTACCTTCTTAAACAGTTTGTCTCTTCTAGATATGGCATGGCTACATTAGCTTTTTATTCAACATTTTGTACTTTGACAAGTGTTAATTTCCCTCTATCATCGAAAACTCGGGGTTTAAGGTGCCTTCCTTGTAATGTTCGTGGTCATCCACATCTGAGACAACTTAGAGATGTGATTCAGACCCAATTGAAAAACGAGGGAGTGGTTTTATGTGACGTCAACTTTGGGGGAAAAAAAATTGTTAGCCAACAAAAGATCAGACAAAAAAGTCAAGTATCTTATGATTGGTATTCTCCATGTATTCGATTGTTTGGTTGGTTGAAAGGCTTGCCTGGAGATTTATATGTTGAATTTCTTTGTTTTATTGTTGTAAATTGAAAGGGACATTCAAGTCACCTGTAAAATGATCCTTTGTTGAATTATATATTTTCTTCCAACGACACAGATCTGGCAAGTGTATCAAATGTTTCATACCACACCAGAATTTATCTTTCGTCAAAGGAGTGGCACATATCGCGGCTCACAAAATGGTTTAGAATATTTGGAAGTGACGCAAAATATTATTGCATGCCCGAATATACTAAAAAGGAAATTATAAATTTGGATCCTCGTGAAGGTGAGAAACTGTATGAGTAGTTGAATCAACATCCTAAAATTACAGAACTTTCTATCTCAAATTTTGTTGAGAGACTTCTGGATGTAGTAACAAACTCGACAGAAAGTCATCTTCTCTCTTAAAGTTTGTTGAGCGGCCTCTGGATGTAGTAACAGACTCGACATACAATCAAATTTTGATCACTACTGCACATTCTTTGCACTATTCCTATGCAAATAATTACATTCAAGTCGAAGATCTTAGTACTCTTTGCAAGAATATTCTACTAGTAGTTGAAGATGGGTATATAACCAGGGAACAAGGCTCTAAAAATTTTCTCATGGATGCATCACCGAGCAATTGGGAAAAGTTAACGGGAAGGAATTATGGAGTATGGACTTTGCAACACTTTCTGAAGATTAATTTATACTACCACCTTCTGCAAGAATTTTGACGTATACAGGTAATGATTTGGTTTTTGAAGACCAAATTTTACTACCACCTGCATGCAATGATTTTGTTTCATTCTTTAGAAGATACCTTGATGCAGTAGATATTCCAGAGCTATCTCCATTGAATATCAATCTTCCTGTTGTTTCTCGTGCTTTGAGTAAGTAGAATGCATTTCTTCTGCTGCAGTAGATTTGATATTTGAAAAAAAACAGAAGTTCCTCAGTGCTTGAAGTATTAACTTGTTTGGTTCAGATAAATCGCCATCACCTCGCTACAAACCTCTTTTGAGTTGTTGATCAGGATCACAGTTCGATAAGCACAAAGTGCCTTCCTGGTTGTAGAGTGCTTCCATCCCCAACTTGGGTTTGCACAGATGGTCGATATTCATATGCAACACAACCTGACCCACTAAAACGTGCATCTACATGCAATTGAACAGATTTAAAAGTATATCAAGTTGTGAGTCTAGGCTCCAGGTAGCTTCAACTTCATATATTGACATTGTCGGTGATTCCGGGATCCATATATCTTCAGCTTCATACATTGACACTGGTAGTGGCAATAGGAACAATGTCATTGATTGCAGGGCAGTAATGCGGTGAACAAGTAGGCCTGTCATTGTCAAATCACTTAGAATGCAGTGTTATTAGACCTACAAAAGAGCATCGAATTTAGTGTTTCTTTGTCATGACAATTACAATGTTGATGTGAGTTTGGACAACTTTGGATATTGGGTGTCCTATGCGATGATGACCTCGACATTAGGTGCATGTCAGACATTTATTATATGGATATTGCACTATTAATGCAATTTTCATAGTTGATGACGAATCAAATGTATTTCCACAAGCAATATTAATTGTGTAATTAATTTACATTTTTGAAGGATGTGCATCCCAAGTAATGGCTCAAACTTTTCGACCAATGGTGTGTTAAAAAAATACATTATTTTATATTTAAAAAAACAAAAAAATGTATTTTCTATGTCTAACATTAGGTTTCACACATAAAAAATTTTAAGTCAACTGAAATTAATATATAGTCAAATCAGATCCTGGGAAGCGATCAAACTCCCTAGAGATAGTTTATTTCCATCATGTTAGTTGGGATAGAAGGATCCACTACAAGGAGAAAGAAACAAGCCAGCAATTAAAGCATCTGTGCAAACCCAAGATGGGGATGGAAGCACTCTATGACCAGGAAGGCAGTCTGTGCTTATCGACCTGTGATCCTAATGA
Organism: Picea mariana; assembly: GCA_032191745.1. Lineage (NCBI taxonomy): Eukaryota > Viridiplantae > Streptophyta > Pinopsida > Pinales > Pinaceae > Picea > Picea mariana. Next base: position 786,464 of record JASDQU010100250.1, on the reverse strand, counting down.
ACAACTCGAGAGATGCTTGCGGAGAGGTGATGGAGATTTATTTGAACCAAAGAAGTTAATACTTCAAGCATCGATCAACTTCCATTTTTTTCAAATATTAGATCTACTGCAATAGAATAATTCCATTCTCCTTATTCAAAGCATAGAAAACAACATGAAGATTGATATTCGGTGGAAATAGCTATGGAATATCTACTACATCAAGGTTTCTTCTAAAGAATGAAACAAAATCATTTCATGAAGGTGGTAGTAAAAGGTGATCTTTAGAAACCAAATCATCACCCGAATACGTCAAACTTCCTGCAGAAAGTGGTAGTATAAAGTAATCTTCATAAAGTGTTGCAAAGTCCATAGTCCAAAATTCCTTCCCATTAACGTTTCACGGTTACTCGTCGATCCATGCATCAAAAAATTTTGAGATCCTCGTTCCCTGATTATATACCCACCTTCAACCAATAGGAGAATATTCTTGCAACGAGTGGTAAGCTCTTCAACCCAGATGTAATTATTTGCATAGGAATAGTGAAAAAAATGTGCAGTAGTGAAATAAATTTGATTGTATGTTGAGTCCGTTACTACATCCAGAGGTTGCTCAAAAAACTTTGAGATAGAAGATGACCTTTTGTCGAGTCTTTTACTACACCCATGAGTTGCTCAACAAACTTTGAGATAGAAAGTTTTGTAATTCTAGGATGTTGATTCAACCACCCATATAGTTTCTCACCTTCGTGAGGATCCAAATTTATAATTTCTTTCTGAGTATATTCAGGCATGGAGTAATAGTTGGCGTCACTTATGAATATTCCATACCATTTTGCAAGCCACGATATGTGTGACTCCTCTAACGAAAGATAAATTATGGTATGATCTGTAACATTTGATACACTTGCCAAATATGTGTTGTTGGAAGAAGCTATATACTTCAACAAAGGATCATTTTGGAGGTGATTTGAAAGTGCCTTCCAATTTCCAGCAATAAAACAAAGAAGTTCAACATACAAATATCCAGGCAATCCTTTCAACCAACCAAAGGATCAAATACAGGGAGAATACCAATCATAAGATACTTTAATTTGTTTGTCTGAGTTTATGTTAACTAACATAATTTTTTTCCCTCAAAGTTGATTTCACATAAAACTTATCCCTCATCTTTCAATTGGGCCTGAATGGAATCTCCAAGTTGTCTCAGATGTTGATGACCAGGAACATTACAAGGAAGGCACCTTAAATCCCAATTTTTCAATGATAGAGGGAAATGAGAGTAAGTATTTAAAATTAATGTTGGAGGATGGTAATATAATCTCCCGTAAATCTTGGTTGAATGTTTTTTAATGGGAGATGTCCTCGACCTTTTCTCCTATTAATGCCAATATTTTTGTATATGTGTGGTGAATTGTATTTAATAAAGGCATGATTAATGTGCATTGGGAAGGGGGCGAAGGTGACGAGGATGGATGGGAATGAAAAAATGGTTTGAAAGTTTTGTGAACCTAGGAGCCTAGGAACCCATGAATCTGTGACAATAGGAGGTGAAGAATTGACTAAGTATGGAAACGAGGGGAAAAATGCCTTAAAAAACTAAAGCAAACAAAAAAAAAATTGAGTTCAAGATCCACAAAAAAAAAATCAGATCCAATAATATTGACCTCTGCCAATTCGATAGGAAGCGACTAGCGTGCCTATGAAAAAAGATAATGCTTTGATGAAGATTTGTTTTTATTGGAACATGTGACAATAATTGTGTCTCGATAGTATTTAAAATGAACACTAGGGGATGAAAATATAATCTCTCGTAGATCTTGGTTTAATGCATTTTAATGGGAGATGTCTTTGAGCTTTTTGGCTATTAATGCCAATACTTTCGAACCTTTGTGGTGAGTTGTCACTAATAAAAAGAGTAAGTAACTTACATTGGGCAATGTGCGAAGGTGGTGGGGATGGACGGGATTGATAAATGATTTCAAAAGTTTCTAAACCCGGGAGTCCGCAAACCCACAAATCTGCAACAACAAGAGGTGAAGAATCGACTAAGTTTGGAAAGGTGGGGTGGTAAGACGAACCTAGACAGACTCATCATAGGTAGAGTAAATCTTGCGAGTTCAAGGAGTCTGTGGTCGAATTGTAGATCATGAAAGTTATGGGTGCAATATGTATCTCATGGAACAGGGGGCATCATATTTTGATAGCGCCAATACGAGAACTCGCAGCCATAAAAATTAACTATGGGAAAAACATTCTCAGCTAGGGAAGATATATGGCTCTCGAAAAACATTAACTATGGGAAAAACATTCTCATTTATGTTGATATCTGGAGATCGACACAAAAAAATCACCATATCCCATAATATTCTCCCATTAATGTGTTTTAATGGGAGATGTCCTCGATTTTTCGGCTTATTAATGCCAATATTTCCGAACCTGTGTGGTGATTTTTCACTAGTAAAATAATAATTAATGTGCATTGGGAATGGGTGAATATGGTGGAAATGGAGGTGAGTAAAAAATGCTTTCAAAATTTTTTCAACCCGGGAGTCTGTGAACCCATGAAAATTTGAAGAATCGACTAATTATGGAAAGTCGGGGCATTCAGACGGATTCATCGTAGGTAGAGTGAGGCTCGCGAGTTTGTGGAGTTTGGGGTAGAATTGTAGATCACCTAAGTTTTGGGTGCAATATGTATACCCCAAACATGAGGCATGAGAGTTTGATAGCGCCTCCCAGGAACCCGCGGCCATAAAATTGGCTAAGTATGGAAATGAACGACGATCGGCCAGACTCGTGATGTCAAGATATAGATGGAGATGAGGATTTCTCAGTCTGCCACCCTGGGAATCTGTGAGAATAGAAACACGAATAAGTATAGAACCAGAAACGGATAATAGAGGGGAAGAAGAAAAGAGAAAAACAGGTAAGTATATAAGACGAAAAAGAAAGGGAGAAAAGAATTTTATCCCTCACACAACAACACTTACTCTGATAATTATCAAGTCATAGAAACACATTAACTATGGGAAAAACATTCTTAGCCATGAAATATAGTTGGAGCTCGAGAAACTGTGGTTCAAGTTCAAAGAGATGGTGTTTATATTTATTTCAACATTTTTCATATTATTTTATTTTAATAGTATTTTTGGTGGCCCAAATGTAAACCATTTTCCAATTTGCGTTTCCAAAGTGGAGATGTGTTTATGAAGACACGTTTCTAGGGTAGGTAAAGTGCAATGTGGACTACTTGTTGAGTACACATTTGTTGAATATTAAGAAATGTATTTCCAAGTGCATGTACCATTTTCATATCATCAATATGACTTTTTTCATGTTCTTTGCGTATTATTTTTAATGCACTTGTCATAGATTTGTCAACCTTTGTTATGTACGAGATAAAATATGATGTTGAGGCATATGCATTAAGGACATACTGTGTGTATTTATTTGCATTCCACATAACTAGTTGGTCCTTGGAGAAACTGTTGTTCCAAATATGTGAAAGGTTTTGTTTAAGGAAAATTGTTGGTTGTTTAAGTGTAGATTCTATGGCTTGGATGTACTCATCTTATGTTATATTTAGCTTTTCCAAGAAGTCTTGGAAGCTCATCAAGTCATCAAAGTCTCCTTGTTCTATAAATGTGAACAAATATTTAGATTTCTCAATGAGAACATTGTCCTCTAAACTAATTGGCTCTATGATTCTTATTTTTCTTATTGGCGGCACAAGGAAGTTGTATCTGAAGTGTGATTTTTTTTGTTTTTTATAGTTTCTTGTATGATAATGTCTATGAACTTTGACAATTTCTGGATCCAAATGATCTTTGTTGCATGTCATGTATTTGTCCAGAAACTGCTAAATATATGATTTGTTGCAATTTTCGTAGACCGGTGCACCCTTTATCTACAATAGTGTGTGGTCATTCTCACTCACTCTATTCTAGAATTCGGTCACATAATAGTAGTCCGATAGTAGTCACAAAATAGTGCCTAGTCAATTGAACCACTGGTTTGTTGTTTGTTTCTTACTCTTGTTTGCTTCAACTTTGCAAGGTTGAAGTCCTACATCCATAATTAGACCTGTTCTTGCAGTTTGCACGATTGGTATTCTGCATCTACATGAAAAAAATGCACCAAATTATGGTTTTCAGGAACAGAAAATACCAGGAAAGAATTTGATTTCCTTTTTTATATGTCACTATGGTTGCGACATAGGTGGGTTCTATGTCTGACATTGACGTTCAAGAACAAGACCAAGAAAACATTACACTCATGTTTCTCTATTTGTAGTAGTCACATACAAAGATGTTCTGCAAGAGGATTTTGTCTCAGGCACTCCCAGTATTGAAAATTCTTACTTGCAAACTGGAAACAGAAAACAACAACCAACAAGTAGGAATGCAACCATGGTACTGAGACTTGCCCATGAATGGGGAGTGACAAAAGCACAGTTCCAATCGTGGATGCAGAATCCCTACTGTGCAAACTGCAACAATAGGTCCGACTGTGGATGTAGGACCCCAACCTTACAAAGTATAAGCAAACAACAAACCAGTGAACAAGCACCAAGAGGTTCAACTGCAGTTGCAGGGCCTCAAATTTGCAAAGTTGAATCGAACAACAATAAGAAATATCCAACGAACAAACGATGAAGCATCAATTAGTGAACCAGTAATGTTGGTGAAAAACAATATTGCCCAAATTCACTGTAGACAAGATTGAATCCAAAAATCGAAAGAAAATGTATTGCAAAACACCTGTTAAGTAAACATTTAAGGCTGTGAGGATCATCCAAGGGCCTCCCACTATGTAAACATTTAATAAAGTTGCAGTTTGCACGATTGGGATTCTTCATCCGCGATTGGAAATGTGCTTCTATCGTTCCCCATTCACGGGTAAGTTTTAGTGCCATGGTTGCATCCCTATTCATTGTTTTCTTTTTCCAGTTTGCAACTAAGAATTTTCAATACTAGGAATGTCTGAGTCAAAACCCTCTTGCAGAAAATCTTTGTATGTGAATACCATGAAGAGATAAAAAGAAATGTAACGTTGTCTTGGTATTATTCTTGAACGTCAATGTTCAACACAGAACCCACCTCTATCGCAGCCATGGTGACATATAAAAAAGGAAATCGATTTTTCTCCCCATATTTTTTGTTCCTGAAAACCATACGTTTGGTGCATTTTTTTCAGACTGGTCCTCATATTTTTTTTTCATTTTTATTTTCCAACGAGCTATGGTTTGATGTCCAGGACATGGAAGTGTGCACATGTGATTGGAAGGGAACAACCTGAAAAAAATGCACCAAACATATGGTTTTCAGGAACAAAAAGTACGAGGAGAACATTCGGTTTCCTTTTTAATATGTCACTATGGCTGCAACAGAGGTGGGTTCTGTGTCCATCATTTAAATTCAAAGGGGAACAAGACGTTTTGCAAAGGAACGACCTAAAAAAATGCACCAAATGTATGGTTTTCAGAAACATAAAAAAATGAGGAGAAAATTCAATATCATTTTTTATATGTCACTATGGCTATGATGGAGGTGGGTTCTGTGTCAAACATTGACGTTCAAGAATAATACCAAGGTAGCATTACACCCCTTCTTCTTTGATCATATTAGTCACATACAAAGATGTTCTGCAAGAGGATTTTGACTCAGGCATTCCCAATATTGAAAAGTTTACTTGCAAACTGGAAATAGAAAACAACAAACAACGAATTAGAAGGAAACCTTGTCACTGGAACCTACCTCTGAATGGGGAATGATATAAGCACAATTTTAATCGCAGATGTAGAACCCTAACCCTTCAAACTACAACAACATGTCAATGTACGGATATAGGATCCCAACCTTGCAAAGTTGAAGCAAGCAACAAACAACGAACCAGTGAACAAGAACAAAGAGGCCCAACTGCAGTTGTTGGACCTCAACTTTGAAAAGTTGAATCAAACAACAATAAGCAACATCCAACGAACCAATGAGCAAGCATCAACCAATTAACCAGTAATGCCGGTGAATAAAAATATTTCTCGTATTCACTACAGACAACATTGCATAAAAAAATTTGGAGGAAAATGTATTGTAACACGCTTGTTAAGTAAACATTTAAGGATTTGAGGCATGTTAGGTAAACATTTAAGGTTGTGAGGACCGTCAAAGGGCCTCGTGTTGTGTAAACATTTAATAAAGAATGCAGTGTGGCAGGCTTGTTTACGTATGTAATAATAAAAATGCCTCTCAAGTACTTAATAATAACAATAAAATAATAATAATAATAATAATAATAACAATAGTTCGAACAATAGAGACTATGCAAAAAAAAATTAGTCAAAGGACAAACTAATATGAAGTCAACTAATAAAAAAATGATTCTCGATGCTCAAAACTTTGGATATGCGAACATACAATATATTGGGAATAACAAAGCTGAAAATAAGACCCCAAATCTATTATCCAATGAGATCATGACATATATGGGTTTTTTTATTATATAAAAAATAATGTTTTTAGTTCTCTCTTTCGAACAATAAAGATTATGCAAAAACATTTAGTCAAAGGACAAACTAATATGAAGTCAATGAATCATCAATCACTATAGCCCCTCTATGCCTTTAGCAAGAGCTAATAATAGAGATGAATGTTTAAACATAATGTTATCGATGTTAACAATAATATTTTGATGATGCTATGTGGTTTAAATAGTTACGTTGTACATAGATAAATTCCATCACGAGAAATTGTTTTTTGGTTAAGGGATGAAAACATTACATTTATTGTGGGTTGAAAACAATGTGTACATACTATCAAATGATCACGCATGCACATAGATTATGGAGGAATTTTCCTATTTACAAAAACAACATGCAGATGATCACGCATGTACATAGATTATGGAGGAATTTTCCTATTTAGACAATATGCAAGGAGTTTTTGAAAAGGATGGACACAAATAGAAAAGTATTAAAGATATTGTTTATTGAGGAAGATAGATACAATTATATGGAAAACAATCGAGAAAACTATGTCCAACTACTCTAAGTTACCTCAAATTATTCATGTGAAAGAAATAGTTTGAAACAAAATTGTTTATTTTTTTAAACCCTTGAATTTCATTGAAATATGAGTTTGTTAAAATATTTAAAACCATCATTTTAAAAATATGATTATGAATTTTAATTCTAATTTGATTATAAATAAATATTTTCAATAAATGATTATTGTATTAACTATTATAATTTTACCTCAAATTATTCATGTGGAAGAAATAGTTTGAAACAAAATTGTTTATTTTTTTAAACACTTGAATTTCATTGAAATATGAGTTTGTTAAAATATTCAAAATCACCATTTTTTCATTATGATTTGAATTTTAGTTCTAATTTATTTATGAATATATACTTTCAATAAATGGTAAATGATTATTGTATCAATTATTATAATTTTAATTGATTGTATTTAATCAATTGTTATAATTTTAACTAATTGTACTTTGTGCATGACATCACTTTACTCACAAAGTACTTATTCAATAGTATGATATGTGAATGTCAATTTTGCTTTTTATTAAATAAGATATGATGGTATATGAAAGTACTTATTATATTGCTAAAGAAGTAGTATATAACAATGAGTTAGCATTGATTTTCATATTAGTTTTGTGTTGACTTAAAAAATGTATATAAATTTTAATGTTGAACATAACAAATAAAAAAAATTATTTTTCAATATAACAAAATTGGTATTTTATGACCTCTCATTGGTCAATAAATTGATAGTATTATTGCAATCTTCACTTCATTCGAGGTTTAAAATTAATTTTGACATGACTATATATGAATGTCACTTTCTTATAAGGTACAACTCTATTGAAAAAATAATTTTATAACAAATAAGACTCTTTTTTTATTTTATTTTCTTATTTTTCCAAATGTGTAGTTATGAAACCATTTTTAATTATTTTGGTAAGTTACAATTGACCTATGAAATAAGACTCTCTTCTTTTTTTTTTTTNTTCCAAATGTGTAGTTATGAAACCATTTTTAACTCTTTTGATAAGTTACCATTGACCTATGAAATAAGACTCTTTTATTTTATTTTATTTTCTTATTTTTCCAAATGTGTAGTTATGAAACCATTTTTAATTCTTTTGGTAAGTTAATTGATAGCTACAGGGTTAGAAACCCAATGGATCTAGCAGACATGGTTTGGCATACGGTTAAACTTGTCAGGACAATCTCTACGAATGCAAAGCCTCCACTATACACTAAAAAATGCTATTCAAAAAACCAGCTACTTATGGAAACATATGATAGAAATGATGGGCTCCAAAATAAATTTAGTTTTTTTTAAATGACATATTTTAATTATAGAAACGGGTTAAAGCACTCGCACACCCTCTCAGAGGAATGGAAAACCTCAAAAACAAAGAAAACTTGATAAGTTTACATAGATTTGAGTAAAATTTCTTTTATTATCTTTGGAGGCAGTATATCACAACCTACTATACTTATTACACTTGTTCAATAATATGACATGTGAATAACAATTTTGTTTCTTATTAAATAAGATATGTTAGTATGTGAATGGTACAAGAAAATTGAAAAAAAAAAATTAAATAAACCAATTAAATATTCAAAATATATTTATTTAGTATAAGTATACCAATCAAATGTTCAATATATACTTATTGTTATATCGCTCCACATTGAGTAAAATTAATTTCTCAAATGAATTTATCCCTTTGCACATGATATATTTATGGAAGTAAACCATCACTTATTATTTCTTATATGAGTGATATGTTTGTCCACACATTTCACATAAAATCACTTAAGGAAAGATCATTATAAATAAATATAGACATTATTTATAATATAAAGGTTTATTTCATTTACCTCTACCTCTATATAAAAGACATTTTGAACATATTTTTTATTTTTTAAGTTAGTTACTATTGGGTAATGGATATTAGATTCACACAATATTGAAAATTGTTGGAAACAATGTTGTCATTGGATACTAGATTCATACAATAGTGAAAATTGTTGGAAACAATGTTGTCATTGATGTTAAAGGAGGTTGGAAACAAGGTTGAAGTCTTACACAAGTAGTTTTGTCATCGATACTAAAGTAAACATGACTTAACTGTGATATCATAGACAGGAGGAGATTCTGAGGAACTGCATATCTACCATGTGTAAATGATGGGTCCAAGGATCAAACTAGATAGAGAAAGCATCTAGAATGTTACTTCATGAGTACCTTGTGAATGAAGGCAAGAGGAAGAATATTAGAGAAGTTTCAAAGCCTTGGAATGACTAAGTCTCAAATTAGACTATTATCATGAAGAAAATGTGTGTTTGAGTTGATTCGACATAAGAAAATGAATTTGGATCATTGATCGGATGGCAAGGCTATCAGAGTGTTGGAGTGTGAGGTTGCATTGAGACTCTGATGGAGGTAACTCCGAACTCACAACCGTCGTCGATCTATCGGAGTGATTGAGGGAGATAATATGGACCATTGATGTATGGATGGTCAGCTTATAATCCTTTCAAAATATTAGATAGTTGAAGAGTAATTCGACAGATGGAAATTGTTGGATGATGTACAACGATGTCCGTTAGATCTGTCAGAGTGACCAAGTGTAAGGATTTAATGGAACTTTGATGAGTAGAGCCCCGAATTAATGATGGTTGTTGGATCAAATGAAGAAGTTGTATCAGAGAGTCTTAGACTGTTGATGCCAATCTAGGCCTATTAGAAGGAAGGTCGTTCGAGTTTTGGGAGGAAGAAATGAGAATGAAGTTCAACAATGAAAAGGTCAAAGGATCATAGATCTATTGGAGGATCTACCTTAGCCATTGTATCTATGTCGATCCACTTCAAAGAAGGAGAGTGATATCAAAGTGATGTGTTTTGACAACTCGACAATCAAGGTGATGAGGATGTCAATGTGGAAGCTAGCATGTCCCAAAGGATGACATGTGTCATACTTTGATTGTGAAAAACCAAAGTGGGCCCTGGTTGGACATAATCTCAGTTGTTGAGATTGGGATGACAAGTAGATCTCCATCATTCATTGGAGAAGTGATGTTCGGAGTGGACTATGATACTTACAACAAACATGATCTGACAAAGAGAGAACATGATTTGACAAAGAGAGACTCCAAGAGCCAATGAGAGTCATATATCACTTGGAAGGCCTGGTCATAGAAAATCCTTATCGTCAATCATAAAGGTTAGGTATTTCGGAGTGGAGTTATTGATGAGAGAACTGAATCTGACGAAGAGGTCTCTGAAAGTGGACGATAGTTTTTTATCAAAGGGAAGGAGTGATACAACAAAAACCATATATCATTGTGAGTCCCACCTGACTATCTCACAAGAAGTTTGAGATACAGGAGATAAATTTTGTGTTGGTTGAAGGACCAATGCTATCGAATCCATTGATCTCAGACTCCAAGGATCGTTGGATCCATCAAAATACATGGCATTAGAGAGGATTTGGTTGGATTGGAGTTATTTACAAATGGATCAGTTCCGATGAAGGGGACTCTGATGGCCAATGAGAGACCGATAGGAATTTTTATGGATAGCCCAGGGACCCAATAGACTCGGTGGTCCCGATGAACTCGATCATTGATCAACGGTCATGATTTGTTCAAGGATCCTATCAAGTGACTATTAAGCATTTAAGGGTGCGTTGTGTTTTTAATTCTCCTATGGTCCCAATCAACCAATATACATAATTAAATCAATAGTTGAGAGTTAACTGAGGAAATGAACTGACAATTGTGGAGCGTTGAAGTTGTAATGTCTGGCCTGAGAGCATATTGTGTGAAATGAAAGGGTTTGTATCATATTCAAAGGAATGTTTTAGCCTAATTCTGTGGAGATCTGAATCCAACCTGATGAGAAATAATTTTTTGTGGACAAACACTTTGGTATGGGATCACATAAATAGAAATGTCAGGATTGTTTTGAAAGGGAGAGTGGAGGGAGAGAATTTGAAGGAAATTGGATCTATATGATTCAAAGGATATCAAGAGTGAAGGAAAGGATGCGAAGGAGTGGAATATCTTAGATGAGTTGATGGAGTTTAAGGGGTTTTGATTTTGTAGAACTAATAAAGTGAAAAATATGTGCAAGTAAGAGGAGATTTGATGTTCACAGGTCCAAGGATACATAAATGAAGGAAAGATAATCATCTCAAGGAACGGATCAGTGCATGGGAGGACTAGATTGTGCGAAGAGAAGTGTTGAAGTTCTGAGTTCAAAAGACATCAAAGAAGATAAATCATAAGATTATTTTATTAAGGGTGGTAGCGTGGTGCAAGGGAGGGGATTGGTGTCCCCTACAGGTTGGTGTTTGCAAACATTACAATTGAGTTAGTGCTCAGCCAAGGGGATTGGTATCTCCTACAGGTTGGTTCCTAAAAACTTATTTCTAAGTTGGGTGCTCAGTTAAGGAGATTGGTATATTGAGCAAGTTGGTGCCTGCAATATCTTCTAAAGAAATTTTTGTGGTTTTCTCCCAATTGGGTTTCCATGTTAATATATTTGTACTATGGTTTCATGTTTATGTTTGTTGATATGGTTAATTTTCTTATTTTATTATGATTGTTACTAATTATAGTGGTAAAGGGAAAATGTTATAAAAATTGTCTAATATTGATTNCTCCTCATTATTAGTGTATATTCCAACAATTGGTATAAGAGTGGGTTCCTTCAGAAATAGCCTAACCACTAGAAGGTGAATCCGTATAGTTCAAATGGACGAACAAGAAGGTTTCTCCACAAACAAATCCCCAATATTTGATGGATCAAATTATATTCTATGGAAGATAAGAATGCAAACCTAATGAGTGAGATTGCTGTGAGTGGGATTTTCATTTATGATCGGAGAAACCACAATATAGTTATTAAATTGTCGACGTTTCGGATCCAGATCAGGATCCATCTTCAGGACAAAGAGCCTGGGTTTAAAAGAAAGAGAAGAGCTGGTATAAAACGTCGACAATTTAATAACTATACTGTGGTTTCTCCGATCATAAATGAAAATGCAAACCTATTTGATGTCACTTGGGTATGACGTTTGGAGTGCAATAAAGAATGGTTACATAGCTTCAAAAACTCCACCAGTTGATACAGATGGAAAGAGGCTCAATAACAATAATTACAGGGCCAAGAATGTTATTCTTTGTGGTTTTAAAAAGTTAGTGTATACCAAATTCATGCATTTTGCCTCAACAAAAGAGATGTGGGACAGAATACAGAAAATTTATGAAGGAGATGACAAGGTCAAGAGAGAAAATTTATAATTTCATAGAGGACAATTTGAGACTCTCAGGATGAATGAAGAATAGAGTATTGCAACCTATTTTCTTCGTTTGGATGAGGTTTTCAACTCTATCAAAGGATTAGGAGAAGATATAGGAGAAACCATCATTTTGCAAAAAGTGAATAGGTCACTTCCCTCAAGATTTAATCCCAATATATTTGTTATTGAATAAATGAAGGACCTAGAAAAGATCACAATGAATGAGCTGCATGGAATACTCACTACATATGAAATGAGTATAGAACATGATAATCCATAAAGGGAATCAAGGAAGGAAGGTACCTGCAAGGAATCAAAGAAGAAAAAGACATAATATAATGCAATAAAATTGATTGCTCGTATAGAAAACTGGATGAGGAAGAAGCCAACTTTGTGAAGAAGCTCAAAAGTATATACAAAGGTAATATTCCCTATAAATTCTTTATTTGTGGAAAAGTAGGACAATTTTCCCATAAATTCCCTTATGCAAAAAAATGGAAATACCAATGTGAAAGAACATTCCAGTGTCAAGAAGTACAACAAAAGGAAGATTGAAGAGAAGTAAAAATTCTACATACAAAAGAAGAATCTACATACCAATGAGGACAAAAAATTCACAAATGATAGTGACAGTGAAACATACAAAATTCTCTTTATGTGTCTAGAAACACAAACATATGGAGACACATATTCAACAAAAGAAAAAATACCAAGTTATAACAAGGATGCAAAAGTATACCTTGAATAAAAAAGCATTAGTTTCCTAGAATAAATAAGCAAACTCAAAGAAAGGAATATAAAGTAGAAAAATGAGACACAAAATTACAAAGAGAATGAATATGAATTTGAAGAAATAGAGAGGACAATAATTATCCTAAAAGTTCAAGTAGAAGAAGGAAAGAAAATTGAATAAGTTTTAAAATCCCAACTATAATAGAAAGAAAATATATGTAATAGTCTAGAATCTGAAATAGTCTATTGGAGAAGGGAGTTGGAAAGATCACCTACCAGCATAAATTTTGAGAATAGCTCCACACCCTTGAATGAAATTCTAAATCATCAAATATCACCATATAAAAAAACTAATCTTGGCTACAATAAAGGAAATAAAGCTTCCAATGAAGAAGCCTCAACCTCTTCTGAATTGATAGAGAAAAATGCTTCATGGGGAAGATAGATAAACGTTGGTCATGGAATAAAAGAATGGGTCATATGCACTTTCAAAACTTGGTAAAAATCAGTACCAAACAAGCAGTAAGAGATATACCAAAGATCACAAAACCCTCAAGTACTATTTTCAAGCAATGTTAGCATGGAAAACAATCAAGGGTGACCTTTAAGACAAAGGAATATGCAAGTTCCAAGCCATTGAATCTTGTGCATGTAGATCTCTGTGGACCAACAAGAAAAAAATCCTACAAAGAGAAAGTTATTTTATGTTTCTCATTGATGATTATACAAGAATGAATTGGGTTTCCTTTCTCAAAAATAAATCTAATGAAATTGAAAAATTCAAAGAATTCAAAGCCTTAGTTGAAAATGGGAGTGATCTAAAAACCAAATGCTTAAGATCAGATAATGGAGGTGAGTTCGTGACCAATGAATTTGAATAATTCTATGAAAACCATGGAATAAAAAGGCAGTATTCATCTGCAAGAACCCTCAACAAAATGGAGTAGTTGAAAGAAAAAACAAACATGTACAAGAAATCTCCAGGATAATGTTAAATGAAGAAAACATCTTAGATAAATTTTGGAGAGAGGCAGTTTACACTGATGTCTACATTCTAAATAGAGGGAATATCAGATTCAATTGTGACAAGACTCCCTGTGAATTATGGAAAGGTCGACCAACATCTGTGAAACACTTCAGAAGCTTTGGAAGCAAGTGTTACATTAAACAAGATGATGATGGTATAGGAAATTTTGACTCAAAAGAAGATGAAGGAATTTTTCTTGGATATTCATCAAAACGAAAATCCTACATATGTCACAGCAAAAGACTGCATAAAATTGTTGAAAGCGTTAATGTAAGTATAGATGAAGAACTACCACACAAGAATAAACTAGACGCAGAAGAAATGGATTACAACAAATAAGAAGAAGAATCACATGACAAATAAGAAGAACAAGAAAATGAAAAAGAAGAAAAATAGAACATCAAGATACACAAACACCATCCACATTTGTACAAAAAAATAATCCAAAAAACTTAATTCTCGGTGATAAAAATGTTAAGACTCATACTAGGAGAAAACTGGTAAAACATTATGAGAAGATTAATCTCTCTTTACTATCCAAAGTAGAACATAAATTCTTTGCAGAAGCCCATGATTATCAACATTGGGTGAAGGGTATGGAAGAAAAGTTAAATTAGGTTGAGAAAAATGACACATGGTAACTTGTCCCAAGACCAAAGATAAAAATTTGATTGGTACAAAGTGGGTATTCAAGAATAAGTTGAATGAATATGAAAAAGTAGTAAGAAATAAAAAAATATGGGTTTGTAAAGGGTATGCTCAAGCAGAAGTTATTTACTTTGTAGAAAAAATTTCACCTATTGCAAGGCTAGAAGCCATTAGAATGTTTTTGGCATTTACAAGCTTCATGAATTTTAATGTGTATCAAATGAATGTCAAGTCTTCATTCCTAAATGGAGAATTAGAGGAAGAAGTGTACATAGAATAACATGAAGGGTTCCTATAGTCAGAAGATGAAGATTATGATTGAGGATTGAAGAAAGAACTGTATGGATTAAATCAAGCCCCCAGAGCATGGTATTCAAGACTTGACAAGTACTTCCAAAAACAAGGATTCAAAAGAGGAACCTCAGATAACAATCTTTACATTAGAATAGATAATGAATAAATGTCGATCATTGTAGTTTATGTGAATGATATTATTTTTGGAAGTAATGTTGATGAAATGAGCCAAAGGCTTGCAGAAGAAATGAAAAAGGAATTTGACATGTCCGTGATTGGAGAATTTTCATTCTTTTTGCGACTACAAATTACTTAAATGAGAAATGGCATATTCATTTCTTAGACCAAATACATCAAAGAGATGCTGAATAAGTTTGAAATGGAAGACTATAAACATGTTAGCATACCCATGGTCACTGGTTGTAATCTAAGAAAGGAATATGAATTGAATGAAACTAATCAAACTGTGTGCAAATAAATGATAAGAAGCCTACTTTATGTGATAACTTCAAGGCCAAACATAATGCAATAAGTAGGGTTAGTTGGAAGGTTTCAAGATGAACCTAAGAAAACACATGTACATGAAGTCAAAATAATATTCAGATATTTGAAAGGCATGTTGGACTTTGGTTTGTGGTATCCCAAGAAAAAATACTTCACTTTGACAACTTAAACAGATGCATATTGGGAGAGCAATGTCGATGAAATAACAATCACTAGTGGTGAATCATTCTTTCTTGGGAATAGCTTGGTATTCTAGTTTAGCAAGAAGAAATCATTGATTTCTCTATCCAAAGTAAAATAATAATACATTACAACAACAATATGGTGTACAAAGTTCCTATGTATGAAACAAACATTAAAATACATTCAGGTAGAATGTGATCAACATATATCAATTATATGTGAGGATATCAAATAAATAAATCTATCTAAGAATCTTGTTGTGCATTCAAAAATAGAACATATTCCAATAAAGTATCACTTCTTTAGAGAGCAATTCACAGAAAAACATGTCAAACTGGAGTATATTGGCACAAAAGAACAAGTTGTTGATATATTTTACAAAACCTCTTCCTAAATAAGTATTTGATTAACTTATACAGAAATTGGGGGTGGTCACTATGCCTTCCAATCACTAAAGAACTACAAGAAGAGGAATAGCTCAAAGGGAGCTACATAAAGAGAGAAGGGAACAGACTCAAGGAGAGCATCAGAAAAGGTCATTGATTGTAGAATGAAGAGTACAATGAAAGTATAAGACAATTCCTTTACCATTGATGTCAAAGGGGAGATTTGTAGAAAAGGGGGAGACTTGTAGGAAGCAATCATCTTAGATGAGAATAAAATGATAAGATCTATGGTCACATACAATGGAAGAGTTTATTTTCATATTGTTTTTCCATCAATGAAAAAGGGGGAGTTTGTTGGAAACCGTGTTGTCATTGATGTCAAAGGAGTTTGGAAACAAGGTCATGGTCTTACACAAGTAATGTCGTCATTGATGCCAAAACTGGGATATCACTGGCAGGAGGAGACTCTAAGGAACTGAATATATACCTTGTGTAAATGATAGGTCCAAGGGTGGAACTAGAAAAAGGAAGCATCTATACTATTACTGCATGACTAACTTGTGAATGAAGTCGAGAGGAAGAATAGTGAAGAAGTTTCAAAGCGTTGGAATGACAAATTCTCAAATTAGACTATTATCATGAAGAAAACCTATGTTTGAGTTAGAGGACATCACAGTTGTTGATTCGACCTAAGATAACGAATATGGACCATTGATCGAATGGAAAGGATATCATAGTTTTGGAGTGTGAGGCTGCATCTAGACTTTCATGGAGCTAACTTCGGGCTCACAACCATCGTCGATCTATCAGAGTGATTGCGGAAGCGAATCTGGACCGTTGACGTCTAGATGGTCAACTTATAATTCTGTCGAAATATTAGATAGTCGAAGAGTAACTCAATAGATGGAAACCATTGGATGAGGTACAATGATGACCATTGGATCTATCAAAGTGACCAAGTGTAAGGATGTAATGGAAATATGATGAGTAGAGCCTTGAATTAATGATGTTTGTTGAATAAATCAGAGAAGTTGTATCGATGAGTCCTGGACCATTGATGTCAGTCTAGGCCTATCAAAAGAAAGGTCATCGAAGGTTTGGGAAGAATACTTGAGAACAAATTCAAATGATGAGAAGGTCCAAGGATCATAGTTTCATTGGAGGATCTACCTCAACTCTTAGATATATGTTGATCTACCTTGAATAAGGAGAGTGACATTAGACTTATGTGTTTTGACAACTTGACAGTCAGGGTGATGAGGATGCCAATGTGAAATATAGATTGTCCCAAAGGGTGACAAGTGTCATACTTTGATTGTCTGAAAAAAATTGTGCCCCAATTGGATGTGAATATATTTAGGAAATCATCTCACTCGTTAAGATTGACACTATGAGTAGATATTTGTCATTCATCAGACAAGCAATGGTCATAGTGGACTATGATACTTACAATGAACATACTTCAATGATGACAAAGTACAATATCCAAGGAGAGACGTAGATCCCATGGAAGGCATGGTCGAAGAGGATATTGATCATCTTTCATAAAGGTTAGGTCTGTTGGAGTGGAGTTGTTGAAGAGAGGACTCGCTCTGAAGAAGAGGTATCCAAGAGCCAATGATAGCCATTGATCAAAGAGAAGGAGGGATTCAATGAAAACCATATATCATTATGGGTCCCACCTAACAATCTCATGAGCAATTTGAGATATGGGAGATAACTGTCATGCAGGTTGAAGGCTCGATGTGATTGGAGCCATTGATCTCAGACTTTGAGGATTGTTGGATTCGTTAGAATATGTGCCATTGGAGAGGCTTTGGTCAGAGTGGATTTATTAATGAATGGATGGGTTCCAACAAAGGGGACTCTGAGGGTCAAGGAGAGGAAGATAGGTTGATATCTGGATATCCCAAGGACCCAATAGACCCAGTGGTCTCAATGAAATCGATCACATATTGATGGTCACAATTTGTTTAGGGATACGATCGGACAACTACTGAGCGTTTAGGGATGTGTTGTTTGTTTCAATCCTTGATGGTCCTAATCAATTGGTAGATAGAATTAAATTAATGTTTGAGAGTTAACTGAGGAAATGACATGACAGATGTTGAGCATCAAAGTTGTGTTGTGTGGTCTAAGAGAAGATTGTGTGAAATGACAGGGTTTGTGCCAAATTCAAGGAATGTTTAGCCCAATTCTGCAGAGATCTAAAGCTAATCCGATGAGAAATATGTTTTTGTGGAAAAAAACTTTAGTAAGGGCTCACATAAATAGAGATATCATGATTGTTTTGAAAGGGAGAGTGGAGTGAGTGAATTTGAAGGAAAGTTGAGCTCTAGGGTTCAAAGGATCTCAGGATTGAGAGAAAGGATGTGAAGAAGTGAAAGAGATTGAATGAGTTAATGGCTTTCAAGGGGTTTTGAGTTTGAAAAACTAAGAAAGTGAAAATTATGTGTGAGTAAGAGGAGCTACGATGTTCATAGGTCCGAGGATACCATAAATGAAGGGAAGATAATCATCTCGGGTAGTGGATCAGTGGATGGAAGGACTGGATTGTGTGAAGAGAAGCATTGAAGTTATGAGGTCAAAATACATCAAGGAAGATAAATCAGAATCTTATTTACTTTAGGGTGGTAGGGTGGTGCAAGGGAGGGGATTGGTGTCCCCTACAGGTTGGTGTCTGCAAACATTACAACAGAGTTGGTGCTCAACCAAGGGGATTGGTATCTCCTATAGGTTGGTACCTGCAAACCTTATTGTTGATTTGGTGCTTAGTCAAGGAGATTGATATCTCCAGCAGGTTGGTGTCTACAAATACAGTAGGTTGGTGCCTGCAAGATATTATAAACATTTTTTTGTGGTTTTTTCCTTAATGAGTTTCCATGTTAATATATGTGTACTATTGTTTCATGTTAATCTCTGTTGATATGGTTAATTTTCTGCATTCCTTATGATTTCTTACTAATTAAAGTGGTAAAGCGAAAAAGTTCTAATTATTTTCTAATATTGATTCACCCATGCCCTTCTCTTAGTATTAGTGTATATTCCAACAAAAATGACTTTTTTCATATTTATTTCCGTGAATAGAATTAAGAAAAGAGAAATTTGAATTCATTTTAACAAAAGAGGATTACAAAACAATTCCTAGAAAAGGTTTTAATTGGGCCAAAAATCCATATATGTGTACCGCAAGTATTTAGAAATAGTCTTGAAAAGGTTTTTTTTTTTTTTAAACTGTAAAAAAAATCATGATTCAGGAGAAGAATGTTTGTAATGAGGAAATAACTATATTATTACAAAGTGATATAATTGTGAAGACGAGAATGACAAGTACACAATTTTGATGTTGTTTCAATAAAATAGTAATTCAATGTAATTGATAAACCTCTGGATTTGAACCTGTGACCTCTTAAGAGGAAACACATGTTCTTAACCATTAGACCTACTCAGGTTCATTAAAAACAATTAAATATAATATGATTTTGTTTTGAAATATATATTTATAAAAAAAGTACATAATAAAATATTATTATTTTTTATTATATATCTTAATATTCAATAATTAAATATAATATGACTTTTTATTAATATATGGTGAATAAATGTCATTTGTTTATATATTCATAAAAAACAATATATAATAAAGAAAAAAATTATGTTGCCCTCTTATATAGTGCTTCTTTAACCGAATCATAAGAATCAACCGAAAAATGTTATTTGAAATCACATTTTTTAAATTTAATTTTAGCATTTTGAATATTTTAATTTTACATTTTAAAAACACCACCTTTAATTTACCTATAAATAACTTGAATTAAAATAAATCTAAATTTTCATTAAATATATATTTGCTTCATAAATAGATCTTATCCATTCATACAACCTACAATAATTATTCTTCACTTATTGTTTGTAATTTTATTTAATATGTTTTTGATAGTGTAAAGTAGTGCAGGGAGAGAATGAAATGATTGGAATTAATAATCAATGTAATTGATTAAAAAAATTAATGTAATTCAATAAGGTGAATACTTGTTGAAGGGGCATTTGTATAAAACAAGAATAGAATTTTCATTTATTTCATGTTATTATATTTCATATTATTAAAAAAAGTTGTTAATTATGTAATTTTTTTAGTTTAAAGGTGGTGAAATTGATTATAGTTTAGTTGTTAATTGGTAATGAGGATAATATTTATTGAGTATTATTTGTAAATATAGGTTGATTCATTCTTATTATTAAAAACAAAAAAAATTATTTATAATGATTGATAGATGCTTTTTAGTTTTGGGTCATTAATATGTTTTCTTATGTCTAAGGAAAATGAACTCTTAATGAAATGATATCAATTTTGAGTCTTACTTTAGGACCAAAAAGTTATTTTAGTTTAGTGCAAGAAAGCTAATATCCCTTGTGGTTATAGATGAAGGGATAAAACTACCTACACAAAAGTCATATAATTTTAAATACCATTTAACATTTAACTTTAATGTCATACATTTAAAAAAAAAAAACAATTCACACAATTATATTAAATAAATATAATTTTTACATTTCATCAATACTGACCGCTATATAATATAACACCAAAAAAGTGCAACAATACATAGCAAATATCTATACTAATATTATTCAGATAACGAAATATTATAACCCCAAAAATATTGACAAAATGAAAACTATCCATGACATGACATCAAATATATTCAAATACAAACTTCAATATACTGATACAAGTCCTGCCATGATGTCATACAAGTAATGCCCTACATAAATCGAAACACTACTTGAATTGCAATTTAATCTTTTATCCATAAAATATTTATGGTATACACAACATATAAAGTCACATTAATTAAATAAGCCATTTGAAAAAACAAAAATGGATCTCCAATTTTATCATATTAAAAAAAATTAAACTAAAACAAAAACTTAAGGATGCATGTGTATAACAATGTGAAGGTTATACAATTTGAAGTGTGTGATGGAACTCGAATTTGTCAAAGCCCCACATATAATCTCTTTCGTTATTTATTTAATTAATAAATTGGTTCTTCGTTTCCACATGTGAGGAAACAAAGCCAAAAACTCATGAGCAATTTAAAAAGGTTGATGGTGGTTTCATTTCAATTTCTATTTAATCATCACTTTACATATATTTTAATATGTGCGGTACGTGATTATTATTAATCCCTGCTAAAGGTATAGAGGGATTATAGTGATTGATATTCCTTGATTTCATATTAATTTTTTCTTTGACCACAAATATTTGCATAAAATTTATTGTTGGAACTAGGGAACTAAAAATATTAATTTTTATATAATAAAAAGTACTATATATGTTATGATCTAATTGGATAACAGATTGGAGATCTTATTGATGGTTTCACTATTCCCAATGTTTTATATGTTAGCATATCCAAAGTTTTTTATCATATATGGTTTTTTTGAATCATATATTTTCTTATGCATTGCTCGAAGGTGGATTAATGCTAGCGTTAGTTCGAATGTTTGTCTTAGCATTTTCTGCTAGCTAAATTTATCCTAAGTTTTGTTAATTATAAATATTTTTATGTTTGTTGTACTTTTGTTATTATTATTATTTTTATTTTTTTTAATATTAAGTACTTAACTTACTTAAAGAGCACTGCCACATGCACTCTTTCTTAAATGTTTCCCTAACATGCCTTAAATGCGAGTTCCAGTGGTGTTGTTGAATTGCAAATGAAGTATTGGGTGAAAGATGTATATCAAGGAACAATAGAACATGAAAAATGAAAAATAAAAATAAATATGAACAATTAATTAATTGAATACAATTTAACAAAACATTATCACAATATTAATAATGAATACTATATTTAATATTAATATTATAGGATAGATATAATTAATTTTACTTTATAGTTTATTTATTAATATTAATATAAAATAGTATATACAAGTATATATCCATTTTAACTTTAGAGTCAAGAACGATCAATTTCTAGCTAATAACCTTTATTATCATAAACAAAATAAAAATTTCAAAATTCCAAATTTACATTTAAAAACATTAAAAACAATATTGAATGAAAATCTAGGACTACTAATACATAAGCATGACTATAAATATGAACTCACTATTTTATTCTACTATATTTTTATATCGTATATGAAAGAATTGTTGGATGCAAAATGTATATGATGGAAGACGACTATAAATGTGAACATGCTAAAATAAATAAGGAAGCGTTGGGTGCAAGATGTATATCACGAAACACGCTGGACATGAACAATGAAAAATAAAAATAAATATGAATAATTAATTGAATAAAATTTAACAAACCATTATCACAATATTAACAATGAATACTATATTTGATTTTAATATTTTAGGACAAATACCATTAATTTTACTTTATAGTTTATTTATTAATATTAATATTAAATAGTATATACAAGTATATATCTATTTTAACTCTAGATTCAAGAAACATCAATTTCTAGATACAAATATTTATTATCATAAACAAAATCAAAATTTCAAAATTCCAAATTTACATTTAAAAACATTAAAAATAATATTGAATAAAATTTAAATAATTGTTTATACTATTCTTTAACTAAAAAGTGCTATAGCATTATATAAATTACTATTAATCTTGGTTTAATGTTACAATATTCTATAAATTACTAAATCTCATGTTGAGGTCGGACTCGTGATACATAAACATGACTATAAATGTGAACGAGTGAGTC
>JASDQU010100250.1:729139-739322 GCA_032191745.1 Picea mariana | reverse complement strand
CCAATAGGACACCCCGTCAACCCTCCCATATTCAAGCTTGACAAGTCGCATAGTGTCTTTGAACTGTTAATTGTTTGATATAGTGATATTTGATACACATGATTAGATGGCTCATTTATTGATTGGATTCACTTATCATGATGTTATGACTTGATATCCTTGGAGGGTGTGCTCATTTGTCTTTGTAAGACCTAGTTGGTGGACAGTTTTGGGAGAACAAGACTAGATTGTGCTTCCATGGTGTTTGAATCCCACAGGTGGATGCCAAGGGCCCACATGCCGGATGAGAGAGATCAAACTTGGAAGGCCTTAAATATGACTTGGACGACATAACCTAACCCCCACATGCCAAACGACTCTTCTAGAGGCATGACATCACCTAGGGGGGTAAGGGTTTGGTGGTGTGGTTGATGCATTGGCACTTGTATGTTTTGTGGAGAGTTGGAATTTGAAAATGAAGGAAGTAACTTGGATACTTGACATGTGGCTTTGGAAAGCCTAGACACCCTCCTCCTACACCAACGACTTGCTCCTAATGCCAAAACGTCCCCTAAAGGGGTGAAATCCTTCTAAATTAAGGTTTTTATTTGTGCAAAAGTGAAATTTTAAAGGAATTGTTTAATATTATTTTGTAAAAGGGGAAATATTAGGGTTTTAAACCCCTAATATTGTGTTTTACCCTAAAGTATGTAGACAAACTATGCTAGCTACATTTTGTATAAATAGAGATCATAAGATCTCATTTTTAACACAACTCTCCCTTATTGTGAGAGGAATTGGTCTGAAATTTTCACTGCACTTGGCTCTCTTTGTCTCTTGTGCACTTGTTTATGGATACCTTGATGAATGGTTAATGGAGGAGTGAGGCGCTAACCTTGGATGATGTTTTCTAGCTTTTACGATGGATTATCTTGGCATCTCTCTTAATCTTGGTATGGTATTTTACTATTATGCTATCATTATTTTTCAATTCAAGGATTGTTGTGCTATGAGCTAGGTGGGAAGTATAAGGGCATACACACCCACCATAGTATTCATCATTTTATGCTTCATCCCTTTGATTATACAAGGGCTTGCTAAGAGAAGTATAAGGGCATACACCCTCTTAGCTTAAACCCTAGCTAGAGAAACTTACCTTGGGAAGTAAAAGGGATTACACCCCCAAGGAGGTAGCTTTTCTAGCTCTTTCCTTATTTGACTCCATTAACCCAATAGTAAAGGCACTAGTCATACGTTTTTTTGCATTGGAGATATAAAATCATTTCCTTGGGAAACACAAATTTTGATCTTTTGAAAGGTTTCTTGCTTGAAGTTGGTTTGCCTCATTGAGAGGAGTATTCCCCTACTAGGGCATCCACTCTCTCCCACTGCTTCTTGCTGCTGTTATATAATTACATATTCAGCCATTAGGGCTGCAGAAACCCTAAATCATTTGTTTGAATAACTCCCTTATCAACCATTGGATTTTGCTCAAAGTTTGCACACTTATTCTCCTTGGTATAGTGCACTTTCTGGAAAAGTTTGAGGGGATTTCAGGGACTGATTTTTTTTTGTAATACATTGAATGTTACAAACATAAGGCTGATATAATTTTCTGCAGAAAAGTGTTTACAACAACCTTATCTTTTATTTCTAGAATATTGGTTTTTCATCTTGAGTTTAGCTAGTCATTTACTAGTCTTTCTCTTGAATTTTCTACTTGATCTCTAGCATTTAGTGAGAAGCTTATAGTACCATTTTATTCCTGATATATACTGTTATATATAGCTTCAAATCAGGCACACCAATCTTAACTTGATGATCAAACTAACATATATCATTGCAAAGTGTCTGTTCTTGTGTCTCGGGAAGGTATTTCACCACTTGCAGGTTACTCAACAGATTTGACAACCCTTGGACCTTCCCAAGACTTCATTCCACATATTTCACTCCAATTAAAATTTACCTATAGGGGCTTCACTTCCATCCATTTCCATCTCCATATAAATACCCCTAGGGTCACTGAGATTGCCTACCTAGAGTGATCTAGTCACCCTTGAAGTGTGAGACCTACATTGAGGTGAAATTGGGTGTAGGATTCCCAAGTTGTAGCACTTTCTTTGTGGTTGGGTTGGGATTTTCCCAACCTAAAAACTGCACTATAACATTTTGGAGTCATTGCTGGGGACGATTTTGAATTTCTTTGTGCCCTAATGACACTTTGGCAAGCTTCCATCCCAAAGCCTCTATCCCTTAGCTTTCCTGGCGACTCCACCCAAGAGAAGTTCCATTTCCACCCTTCTTGATGAGCTCATTTTGAATCTCATATGGTGACTCCACCTTCCCAGAACCCACTTTTACCTTATCCTTTTCCATCCTTTGGTGAGCCTTGAGCTCATTTGGTGACTCCATTGAGGTATTATGCTAAGTAATGGAACCATGGTCTCATGGGACTTACCATGGGCATTCCATAAGGTTTATGCCTCCTTTGATGTTCAAGATATTCCTGGATATCCAAACCATTGCCCAGCGGAATGGAGGGCATGTTATCGCTCAACCTGTACTTTCCCAAAGCCTAAAAACAAGTAGGACTAGATTGATGTAACACAGAGGTAGTCCTATCACTGTCACCCCAATAGGATACCTCTTTCTATTTAGGAGGAGAAGAAACTCACTCCAAGGGAGATGTCCCAAAACCTAGTGTTGATAATGAGAGGGGGGTGAATCAGTATCAAGTACAATTTGAAAATTTTTTCAACTTATACTTCAACCAGATCATATATTCAATTATATCCAATGAGAAATGAACAATAGTAGAAGAGTTATACCATGATTTTTGGAATGAAGCATGATGGTTTTATCTGCAATAATGTTGAAGTCATAGTGTTATTGGTCATCCTGGGTGTTAGAAGCCATAAGGGCTCTTTGTTATCCTTGTTGGTTTAGTTGGAGGGTTTTTGTTTGGTCTTGGGTTGATGGTTGTCTTCACGCATTCATATCACCTTACCCAGTCTTTGGCTTTTATGGAGTTTTAATGGTTGGAAGCACTCTGGGTCACTGAGTTTTGTTCACTTGGGCATTGGGTTGTTGTCATTGTAAATGGTCATGAAATGGGTTATATTTCTCTTTCTCGACCCTGTTTGTACCTCAACGTTGTAGTTGGTTGACTGGAGAGCCACATGGATTATACCCTGCGTGTATTACATATCATTACCAAGACGAGCTAGAGATTTGATTTTTTGTTCATAGCCCCTCCCGTCGCGGGATTTGTTACCTTTTCCACAAATAAATTGTGGTTCTCTCTGTGTATGCACCGTTGGTCTCAAAGGTTTTCACCATTGAAAGGAGTTGGCTCTAGATTTCCCTGTGTTGGCCACAGAGAAAACCCTTAGCTCTACAAGTATGAGGGTTGATAGAGAAGTCCGGCGTGGCCTGTCGGGTTTACTATTGGTTATTGTTGATGGGTATGTATTGTCAACATAATTGCTTACAGGATCTTCCATTTGACCATGTGACAATTGTGTCAGTTTTGGTATCTAGTCACTGCCTGTGTTATTACAATGGATACACCCTGCATGGTTAATTGGACAGATCAAATACACAGTCACTCTCCTAGTGTTTTGATAACCCAATATTGTTTTTAATTGAGTAAGTCACATCGTCGCTTCATGTCAATGCGTGGGTATGTGTGGTTTCCACAACATGTTAGGTTGGGTTGTTGATTATTATGACAGTCCAAGTAATAAGCTCAACATTGAATTGGTTGATTGAATATTGGGGTTGATACATAGTCACTGTCTTTTTCATTAAAGATTATTGGGATGTTAAACTCGACATTAGTTACAATGATTTAATGATGTCGTGCGTAATGAATTTGTATGTGTGGTGTTCCTACACCACGAATAAATGGTCACTGTAACTATGCGATTTTTGGAAAAATGGTTATTTCAACCAGGATGACTATGGAAATTCCATCCACTGTATGCGTTATGGTTATTTGATTGCGTCATCAAGGATGAGCCTGAGTTTTACACAACATGGTTTTGATTGCAGTTTGATTAATTTGAGAAATAATGTATTAGATTGATAGCTCGACACGATGGGTTGAGTTAATGATAATGTGACTATGTGTTTAGAATTGTCGAATGGAATGGTGCATCGTGGTGTTTGAGGTATGGCTAACCACTGTGTATGATATGGATATTTTTGGGTTGTGCACTCAGAGATAGTCATAGAGTTTTAAGCACGACTTTGTTGCAATTTGATTGTTTGTATTATGAAGTCAGGCATGCTGTCGCTACCTCGTTGTGTTGGATGGATGGCCCAACTTTTTTGATTATTTAGATTCATGTTGAATTGGGCTTGTACAGTCACAGAATTACACTTGCGTTGATTGAATTATTTTGTGTTTTCTACAACATAGCATGAGTTGGAATGGTGGTTGTTGTCTGCCTGTTTAAATGACGAGTCATGGTTTTTGCAATTTAAGTCTGGATTATTGGGGTGGATGTCCACTATGTATGTTCAACGAATGCCATGCATTTTAAATGATAGGCCCGTTTGCAGTGACAGTATAAATTCATTGCAATTTTGAAACACGACTTTTGAGTGTATTTGATGATTGAAGTAATGTGTGGGTAGTGGTTGATTTTGATGATTAACATAGTGGAAATGGTTACTATTATACATTTGAGAATTGTTATAAGATGTTAATTGGAAAAGAACTCCCTTACATATTGTTGTGGAGTGCATACTATCTTGTTGATGGAAATGTGTTAGATATTTGACTATGAACAATGAACTAGTTAATACACGGTAATTGTTATTGGGTCACAATGATCATCTGGTTGGTGTATCTCCTTTTAACATAATGATTATATGGATTACTTGATTAATTTTATGAACAATACCTACTCTCATTCCCCACCATTATTTTTCTTTTCGCTAATTACAACCCCATCGCCTTTCCACATTCATTTTTCACTCCCTGTTCTAAAATTGATTAAAGTCAAGAAAAATTCTGTGTTGAAGTAGTTGGCAGTAGCAATGTCTTGGTTGAATTACAATGATGTTTTATTTGGTTTGCATTTGATTGTTGTTGTCCTTGAGAAGTAACCAAATTCCCCCCCCCTAATCATACCGTGTTTTTCTCAATACAAACCCCTCACATATCCCAGGGCCCTTTATTCACCACCTACTCATTGATTAACAGTTAAACAATTTGTATGGATTGGATTGCTTGAGTCTGATACATTGCTGAGCCAAAATCTATTTCATATTTTTAAGAGTTGTCATGTATGGTTATTTAAAAGGACTATTTTCTAATCAATCATGCATGCAAGAATTATTTTTTTCATCCAAAGTAGCCATGGCCGAGGAAACAGAGGGAGAGGTAACTGGAACAGAGGCCCAAGAAGACCAAGGTTCTCCATACATTTTGATCCTGACTCACAAGAGCTTGGAAAATTGTTTTAGGATGGATTTTTCAATTGGATTGGGCAAGGAGTGGTCCAACCCAGGCCTGAAAGGCTTCCTTTCCAAGTCACGCAAGCCTCCTCATGTCTCATTGCAACCTGAGGTTCCTGAAAATGATGGATGGAAAGAGACTGTCCACCCGACAATCTCCCAACATTGTGGATGGCCTAATTTATCCCTACCTTCTCCTCTACCCATTAACCCCATTGTCCAAGCTGCCCCCAACTCACTAGTGCAGTCCTCTCATGCTAGAAAAAGGTTGAAAATCGAGACCCAAAATTCCCTTGACAAAGGAAAATCCATTGTTGCCCCTTCCTCACCCTCCAATGGCTTTGAAAAATCCGTGTCTTCCTGGATGAATTTGAGGGATGATTGTTCCCACGTGATCAACAAGATTAGGCCTAAAGGCTTAACGTATCCAAAGGAAAATTCAGGAAAATCGAAGGGTGACAACAACAATCAAGGAAAGATTGCATCTCAGAGTGGGAAATATGGATTTTTAGTTTTTATTTTATCTACTGTTGATGACAGTTGACTTCATGAATTTTTGGACAACATGTTTTATTTTTGGATATATGAGTAATACTTTTTTTTTTTTTAAATAATTTCAAATATCATGAGCTAAATTGTTAAATGTGAATATGATGATGGGAGCCACAATGAAGTGTGTTTTGCTTAACTAACTAGTTATGTTATGGTTGTTATGAGCTAAAGGGAGTCACAAAGGGTCCCACATACTATTTATTATTTATTTATAACCCTTATTATGGTTATTACTTTTCCCCCTTAACTAAAAAGTTGGTTGAATATTTAGTTAACTTAACTAATGAGGTGGTTCAACTACCTCAACCAATTCGGATTTTCTTAAAGGAAAAAGAAAAGGGAGGAAGAAAGAGATAGAAGCTACTCATAGTCTTCACTCATGTTTTTCCCATCGGTTGATACATTAAAATTGAACAATTATTGTTGGCTACTCATAGTCTTCACTCATGTTTTTCCCAATTTTCCAATGCCTAATGGCCTTGCCAATATCCACCAATATCCTTGTTTGGTTCATGGTCCCACCTCATGCCCTAACCCATGATAGCCTTGTTGATGTCACTACTAAGTTCTTGATCATGCCCATGTTTCTTCCTAGCCCAAGAACTAAACCTAGCACCATAGTATACATATGCATCGTTGTCATGCTGTCAACTATAATTTACATACATAACATTCTTATAAACTTAATTGATGGAAATATTTAATTTAAAACAAGGCCTAATACAAGGACCTAAACCTTTTCATAGGTCATTCATATAAAACTAATTTGATTGGTCTACTCTTTTTAAATTGCAATGAAATACCATTAAATATGGGACTCTTAATGCTTTCTTAGTCATTTTTAATGCAACTAGAGGGAGAAAGTGAAAAGAAACAAAATGCACAACCAACACATCAATTTCAAGTTTCAACAAAAGGATTAATCCAATATTTTCTAAAATGTGAAACTTCTAAAACCCAACAATATAGAACTAATAAACTCAACAATATGTCACGCAGCAAATTAAATTTCACTTACAATTTTATGCAATTGTATTTTAGTGTCCACGTTGAGTTTCTTTTTACCAATAAAATTTGCACAACAGATAAATAATTTACCAGGAATCAAATGAAGAAGACAACAACAATCACATCAATAGTACACAAAGATTTTTGGACAATCGTCCCTGGATAAACCCCAGAGGGAAAACCAGTGCAACAGATTTGTGGATTTTATTATTTTTCAACAAGAAAATATAGAGATCTCTTACAAAGTAAATCGATCCTCAGAAATGGCTAAGTAAACCCCATGTAATGTCCCCAATTTTGGATGTTGCTATGTTATAGAGTGGGATGCCTGCTAGAGTAGCTAGATGGGATTGACAACAAGTTTCGAAGATATTGAGGGGTTTTATTGGGCATGACTTGCATCGTTCATCATATTTCATCATCAAGATCCATTCTACACAGCTTGGCTTTTATTTCCATTGCATTTCGACGATTTCCATAATTTTGAGTTATTATGGGTCATATTTTAATTAAATTCACTAAGAAGGTCATATTGGGCATAATACTTGGAGAAACCTCTTAGTGTAATAGCTCACCAGAATCCAGAGGAAGAGCACTAAATGATAAGATGATGAGAAGTGACTTTCAGTGGTCGGAGGAGCCATAAGGATGGATAAATCACTTTTTAGAGGTAAAATGGTTAATTAATTAATAAAGTGATTTAATTAAGGAATAATAAAATAAAGTAAAAGTCACTTGGAGAGAAAAGGTGAAGAGGGGGGATAAAAGAGAGATAGGGGCCTCTATTATTTGATTATGTTGACTATCATTTTGATGTCTAGTTTCTTGCTAGAGAGCCCATGATACTTGGGGGTTTTGAGGGTTTTGACTGAACACATCCTAGAGTCACAGGGATAATTTTAAGTATGAAAATTAAAATTAAAATGTAGAAACGTGGGCTAATCTTACTAGTCCTTAATATGCAAAATGTAAAATGTTTGGCGATATTTTTGTAAAAATATTCAAATTTCTAAGGATTTTATATAGTTTCTATAAAATTTTGGTGATTTTTAAGGTGAAATAATTTTGTTCTATGAAATTTGGGCTAAACGTTTTTAGAAAAAATAGAAATTGGTGAATCTTTTTTTGAAAAAAACATGGAAAATTAGCCCATTTGCGAAATTTTGCCCCTAAAATCATCTATGCACTAGAGATCAGCTCGGTAGTGAAATATTCCACCTTTATTGATCCAAGCTTGGCCAATGAGTTGAAAGATTCCTCCCTCACCATTCTACATCAGTTTCTATTTAGTTCAGATCCATTTCAGTCATTCATTTGTGAATCAGGGCGAAATATTGCTTGGAGGGGCGCATCTGGTAGTGGAAATCTTCATATTTTGGGATTCTATTAGTTTCTACTTGTTGGGATCGATTTCTATACATATTGGGTGAATTATTTATGAGGAGATTGGTCATTTCATTGGTGGATTGAGCCTCATCTTCAACCAGGGCGAATTTAAACCAATCATGGCACATATCTTGTCATTGGGGCCATCCTTTACTGAATAAATGACATATTTTTGGAGCAGTTGTTACAGGGATTCTATTGGGAGACTCTTTGAATTTCTTTGGCTGCATTTTGTATGTATTTTCTAGCCACATATCAGATATAGAAAATACATTTCAGATCTGGAAATTATTGTGTGTTGGACAACCAAGTACATATTAAATAAAGCAAGGATTTGAGGTACTATCTTATGGTGTTTAATAGCTATTAGTTTATGATTTATTTGGTTATCATTGCATTTTTTTTCCTTATATATTACATGAATAAATATGGGCTAAATACATAAAAAAATACACTAAAATGAATGCTACATCCATTGCACACAAAGTGTTTGACAAAACATTTCAACCAACCAATTGCAAATAAACGTAACAACAAACACAAATTCAAAACAACCACTCATTGGGAAGGGTTTTAGGTTTTTCATGTGATGTGTTTGACATAAACACCATCCATTAAACTTGATTTAATTGGGACAACAAGTATTGAAGTGATTTCAAGGGAGTTGGGAGCTTGTATACCAAGTGTTTGACGAAATTCCTCAACCACATAGATCTGATTTTTACATCAGATTTGGTTGGGAACATTACACCCCAGAGTAATCCTTCCCGATCAAGTCGTATGACCTCCCCACAAATTTCTACAGGCCAGAACAACTCAACAATGACAAAACCCGAGCCTCTACGCTATGGTATGGCTCCCTACGTCAAGACTGCATCACCCTATATGACTCTCTCAGATATAAAGTGAAACCTCTGCAAAATGCTAATGAATGAGTCGATTCACTTGGAAAATGACCTCCTATGTCTCCTTGCAATATCTATCCAACAAATCCTTGGCAAATATCTCTTCTCCAATGAAATTCTCCCTCTCTTAATGAATAATACRCCCCTCTCCAAGTCGATTTCTCTTTTACTCAATCAACAAGTGAGATACCCTATCTCCAAAAGGATGGAGGGACAMGATTGATCCTCACACACCTTATGAGATCAATGGTCAAGATTAAAAGACCACAACTTAAATTATTTCTCACTTTAACTTTATAAAGAGTACTCATTAAGTCAACATTAAAATAYAACCCATTTAATGTACTTTTTCCTAAGTACAACTTTAAGAAAAAGATTAACCCATAAACTTCGCTAAGTTTCATTTTCCTCCTCCAGGCTAGGATGTCATGCATGGTGAAGACCTTCCTTGCTATCTAATCTCAACATAAAATATATCTGGCTCAATAAATACATATGAGGGACTATGAGGGACTCAAGAGGACAAGTCATGTACACATCTATCTAGAAAAAGGGAAAGCAAAGAACTTCAAATCATTGTTATCACCCAAAAAAATTCTTAAGTGAAACATACAAAATTGGAAAAATGAAGAATAATATAGGATTTTGGATCATAGAACGTGTAAACTAAAATGAGACTAGATCTTTTAACATAGGATGTTGGATCATAGAACATGTAAACTAAAATGAGATTAGATCTTTTTGCTTAACTGAGCTAGGTTAAGGTGTAATAGCATTGTAGAGATTGTTTTCTTTAATAGATTCTATTTAAGCTTTTCTTGCATATATACATATATTTAGGCCCTCTTCCTAAAAAAACAAAACTCTCCTCGACGCAGTCCACCCAA
>JASDQU010100250.1:699855-711736 GCA_032191745.1 Picea mariana | reverse complement strand
AAAAAGATAAAATGAAATATCTAGATAATGTTACGCTAATTAAACATAAAATTTAACACAATAGAAGTACATTACTGAAGGCGCGGGAGAATATTTAAAATACCATTCAGTACAAATATACACATGCATACCATAGACAAATGTGAAAGTTCTGAGTCGTTGTCCCACATGCGCTTCATCCAGCTCCCACTTGTCAACCGATGTGACCTCACCGGTACCTCCCAGCCAACGCTAGGGGTACTCTTCTTCCCCCTCAGCCCCCTGAGCCGCAAAGGGGCCACACACACAATACCAAA
The DNA here is from genome assembly GCA_032191745.1 of Picea mariana. NCBI lineage: Eukaryota > Viridiplantae > Streptophyta > Pinopsida > Pinales > Pinaceae > Picea > Picea mariana. Next base: position 711,440 of record JASDQU010100250.1, on the reverse strand, counting down.
GAATTATAGCACCAAACTTGTCTCGCAAGGTCAATCTACCACTCATTAACTSAGCTGGGTATCCTAACTCCCACAAGAGAAAGTTCAGTCAAGGGAAAATTTTAGTAGCGTAATGTTACACAAAAAAATGAGATCCATACTCCTCGTCCTCCAACTTTTTTATAGAATTTTTAAGTAACTAGTTTCCCAAATTCTCATTAAATTCATTTTTCATTAAATTAATTAGGAAAAACCTCCCCCGTACACATGTCACCCGATCCCCTAGTTGTACCGAAAAAACAATTTTATTAATTAATTAAATATTCTTATTTCCCTCACCCACTGAGAGCATTCATAAAAACGCTCCTTGGTGTCTCAATATTCCCTTACAATTATTAAATGACTTACACCTTACTTAATTCCAAGTTGAGTTCATAAATAGAAAGTTCCAAAGACTAGATTCCTTACTAAGTTAGATATTCAATTTTTTATTTAAGTTTTCCCCCATTTTTTAAGTTTCACTTTCTTTCTCTTAAGTGTTTTTTTTTTTTTTTTTAAGTTTCCTCTTTTTCATAACTAAGTTCAAAATTAGTAGTTTAGATAAACAACCATTTACTCTTTTTATGAATTTAATCCTCCCTTATAATTTCCTTTTTTTTTTTTTATAATTAAAGTTTGAATTTCTCATATTAGTTATAAAAGAACCTTTAGTGAATTGAAATTTTATAAAAAGAATCTTAGTGAATTCAAATTTTATAAAAGAATCTTACTAAATTAAAATTTTATACCAAGAACCTTAGGGAATTAAAATTTCCACTTTAATCCAGTTATACGTCTAATTAGTTGGTTTTTTTTTTGTTCTAAGGTTCTACTCAGACCTAGGTTTTTAATTCACTAGAATTGGTGATATTTATTAAGGGAAAAAATAGTCATTAAACTTTACTTATCACATCATTCATTTTAAGGCCGACTAGGTTTATTCACTTACTAGTTAAAATCGCAATGTGCCCTTTAGGAAGAACTACGTGCTCCAAGGGTGTCACTTGCCTCTTTCCATTTTCCTTGCACAACATTCCCTTCAAGACGCACTATGTGCTCCAAGGGTGCCACTTGCCTCTTTCCATTTTCCTTGCACGACATTCCCTTCAAGATGCAATACGTGCTCCAAGGGTGCCACTCGCCTATTGACTGAATTTGGTAGACATCAAACCCCTGCAGTTAATAATCCTCCAATTGATCTTGTGAGAGACTAAGGGCCTCTAAGGAATAAGGCCCCTACCTTATTATGTGCCCCTTAGAATCATCATGAGAGACTGTCACAGTCTTCCCTCACGACATCGTGGGTATTCCCGAACTAGGTAATCGTTGACCTATAGTTCAAGCCACAGTGGGAGTGCTAGTAGGTTGTGGCAGGGCTATTGCCACACCTCTCCCTCAATGTCTTTGGTTGTCATGTGTGACCCCTCTACTCCATATGTGAGTCTAGTCAGCAAGCTATTGTCATCCTGCATCCATCAATGAATCATGTCAGCAATAATAATCAATCATCATAACATCTAATCATATGTACATATTTCACATCAACAACATTCAAATCTAACAGTCCAGTTCCACTCCCTGACTCAATCCAGAGTCCAAGGGGTTTCATCAATTTCTCTGCATCCTCAATGTCCAAAGTCTTGCACACTCAGGAGAACTCAGCCAATAACACCTGTCTATGTAAATACAAAAAAATAACATATCATCAAATCCATAATATCTCATAATCATAATTAGAATAACCAATAGTATAATAACCTGAATCATTTGCATGCAAGTGTCCTCAAAGAATAAGTTTTCTCAGTGCGCGTAAGAGCGGAATGTTACATACACCCCCTCTTGGTATCAGAGTATATAAGTGTCGAAATAAAATGTATCACCGTATCATAAGTCTATCTATAAAACAAAAATGGAAATTATTGGCTCATATCATATGCGTCTTCCAAGGTCACCGAGTGAAGACTATAGTTGTCCCACTGGAACTTTACCTGATCTATTGTTCGACACCGTAGTTGTTGAATGCGATGGTCCAGAATGCGGATTGGCTTCATCATGAGTGCACCCTCGTCAGATACCTGCAAGGAAATCATGTCAATAACATGTGTAATATGACTAATATAATGTCTCAAAACATATATGTGAAAAACATCATGCATACACCTCAAAGAATCAGGCAAGGCTAGTTGATAGGCCATGAGCCCCTTCTTTTCTACAATCTCGAAAGGTCCCATGAACCTAGGAGAGAGTTTAGCACCCTTTCCAAATTTGATCAAACTCTTATGCGGTTTCACGTGCAAGAAGACTTGATCACCAACTTCGTAACTACGGTCGACACGATGCACATCGACATAAATCTTATGTCGATATTGCGATTCCTTGATCCCTTGTCTTATTTTTTGCATTTTATCTTCCATTTCTTGGATTTTTTCTGGTCCCACCAGGACCCTATCCTCAAGCTGATCCCAACTCAAAGGCGTCTGACATGGTCACCCATAAAGAAACTCGAAAGGCGCCATCTTAATGGTGCTTTAATAATTGTTGTTGCACACAAACTCTACCAGTGGCAAGAAATCTTCCCAATGCTTTTCTTGGTTCATAACGTACATACACAACATATCCTCCAAGATTTGTTTTTTTCATTTGGTTTGTCCATCTTTCTCCAGGTGATATGCGGTACTAAAGTTAAGTTGGGTTCCCAAGGCCTTTTGAAAACTAGTCCAAAATCGTCCTATAAACACCGATCATCTATCAGATATAATCCTCTTAGGCACACCATGCAACCTCACAATATCACTGATGAAAACTCTAGCTATGTCAAGTGCCTGATACATCATATGCATAGGAACAAAATGAGAACTATTCCTTAGAGTGTCGACTACCACAAAAATCGAGTTGTGTCTCCTTGCCGTCAGTGGCAATCCAATAAATAAATCCATCGAAATAACCTCCCATTTTGATTCTGGAATATCATGCGGCTATAGTAGTCCTGTCGGATGTCTATGCTCAACCTTCACCTGCTAACATTCTAGACATCTGGTCATGTAGTTGACTATGTCTACCTTCCTTCCTTTCCATAAGAATAAGGGTTTAAGGTCTTCCCTCATCTTCACGACTCCAGGATGAACCATTTACACTACTTTGTGAGCGTCGTTTAGGATCAAACTCATCAACTCGTCATTGGGCAATACGTGAATTCAAATTTTAAATCTCAATAATCCGTCATTTTCCATAGTAAATCCTTCAAATTTTGGTACCATCATTGTGTTTTGTCCGATAAAATCCTTGACCTCCTTGTACCAGTCATCGTCGCACTGTAAAGTTAGAATCTTTTCATGTATATTCATCTGAAGAAGAATCACAGAAAATATGTGTGGTCTTCGACTCAACGCATCCACCACTATGTTCACTGTCCTTTTTATGTAAGTAAACTCGAAATCATACTCGCTAAGAAATTATGACCAATGTCATTGTCGCACGCTCAAGTCGCTTTGCGTAAAGATGTGTTGTAGTCCACAATGGTCCATTTTTAGTTCAAATTTTCATCCAATAAGATAGTGTCTCCAAACTCTCAAGGAATAAACAATGCCTAACAATTCCAAATCATGTGTCACATAGTTCTCCTCATGGCTTCTCAACTTTCTCAAGATCTAAGCGATCACTTGATTGTTTTGCATCAAGGCTCTGCCTAAGCCTTCCTTGGATATGTCAGTGCATACCAAGAAGTCTGCATCCATGTCAAGGACCTTTAGTATTGGTGATGTCGTCAACATCTCCTTGAGCCTCTGAAATGCATCTGCACATTTCTCGGTCCAAACAAACTTCTTTTTCTTCTTCTACAATTCTTTAATCGGATTTTCTATCTTTGAAAAACCCTCGACGAACCATCAATAATATCCCACTAAACCCATGAATCTATGCACTTTGAGGACATTCATCATCACAATCCATTCCATAATAGCCTCGACCTTTGTTGTATCCATGATGATACCTTCGTCGGAGATGACATGCCCTAAGTAGTGAATCTTCGATTGATAAAATGAGCATTTAGACAATTTCCCATACAATTTGTTATGTCGTAGATACTGTAGAACCAAGTGAAATTATTCATCGTGCTCCTCCTACGTCTAAGAGTATATCAAAATATTGTCAATCAATACTTGGACGAAATTGTCCAAGTATTCTCGAAACACCCCGTTCATAAAACTCATAAATACCCCAGGGGAATTTTTCAGTCCAAAAGGTAAAACAATAAAATCATAATGTCTAAACCTCATCTTAAAGGTGGTCTTAGGGAAGTTCTCCTCCTTGATCTGTAACTGGTGATACCCTGATCTCAAGTCGATTTTTGAAAACACTATCATGCCTTTCATCTGATCAAACAGATCATCAATCCTTGGCAATAGATATTGATTCTTGATCTTTTCCTTGTTCAATTGACAATAATCAATGCAGAGTCTCCACAACCCATCCTTATTCCATATGAAGATAACAGGTGCACCCCACAGTGACACACTTGAACATATAAGTCCTAGGTCCAACAAATCCATCAGTAGCATATTCAACTCTTTTAACTCTGGGGTTGACATCCAATAAGGCATTCTTGCTATTGGTTTAGTCCCCGATTTTAGGTCTATGGAAAATTCCAATTCCCTCTCTGGTGGAATCCTAGGTAACTCCTCAGGGAAGACATCTATAAACTCTCTCACCACCAGAAGGTGTTCTAGACCTTCTGCTACTCCCTTCTCATTTAACGCAAGGATCGCATAAATCTTACATCCCTTGCGCATTCTCTTTTGTAGATGCAAGGAAGAGATGAACCTCAGGGAAAATCCCTAGTTCTGACCTATAATCATGTGTCTCTACCCCTCATCATCGACCAATATCAACCATTTTGTCTTACAGTTGAGTATCACCTCATGTGATTCCAACCAATCCATACTGATCACGACGTCATAATATCCTAAGATCGTGACGTATAGGTTGGCCCTAGTGAAAAACTCTCCCAGGTTAAGGCTATAGCCCGTAACCTTCCCACCAACCTTCTGTTTGGCTCCAGAAGCCATTTCTACAAAGCTAAACTCATCATGTTCTATTTCCTTTACCTTAATTCTTTTTAGAGTTGCCCAAGAAATGAAACTATTTGTAGCACCGAGATATATCAAAATACTAAGGGTCTGGTCAACAACGGTACTTGACATCTCAAGAACAGTCGAATGGTTCTCTGCTTGGTGGTTGCTCACCACTGCATGAATCTGATGGGCCTTGCCCAAATCTCCCATGGTAGTGGTTCTGACTGATCTAGATGCTCTAGTAATCTCCACTGGGCAGTCACACTGGTAATGTGGTTCCCCACATGTCCAACACCCTTTCTTTGGTCCAGTACTCCTGGTACCCGAAGTAGAAGCTGACAGCCCACCAACCTAGAATCCTGGTCTGTTCTACTGAACATGCCTAAACTGTTGTTATTGTGGTCGACATTGTTGTTAATGTTGTGTTCCTTAGTAAGGAGTTTGTTGCTGAGGCAATGGTCGTCGAGGTGTAGTGAAAGTGGATCCTCTCTAGAAGCCATGATATCCTAGTGAATGCCTAGCTAGTGTCTGATGGTGTTGTGCACCAGATGACACCTGCCTCGTTGGTCTTGCTGAAGTCCTGCTCTGACCCTCACTGATAAGCTCCTTGTCTGTTATGAGGGCCTTCTGGATGACATCATGCAAGGTTTGAGGCATCAAAATCCTAACCTTTGCACTAAATTTGACATTAAGGCCAAACAAAAACTTGTTGACCTTTATTTAGGTGTGGAGCAAACTGAAGCAACTCCATAAAATGGGCCTCATACTCAAGCACTGTATGGTCACCCTGTCACAAGGCGTTGAACTCGTTGAGATGATGTTGAATGAATTCCTCTTATAGACACCTTTCTCGGAACCATTCCTTGAATAATTCCCATGACACGTCATTGAGGACCATGTTCAATTGTGGCAGGAGTGTCTTCCACCATAGAAGAGCGCTCCCCTTCAGTTGATAGACTTCCATGTGAAACTTCATGTCGGAGGTATAGTCACGAAGTTAAAATCACATCGTCATATTCTTCAACCATGCCTCGACGGATACGAAATCCGAGGAACCAAAGAACTCGGGAAACTTGACCTTCTCGAGTTTGTGGTGAATACTACCAGTACCAAACAGAGCACATGGTGGACCCTTAGGGGTTCGATGCCCTGGCCTCATCTCTATTCAAACAGTTGATCAATGCCTCATACATCCACTGAAAAGACCTCATCAGCACAACCACATCACCCACAACTATTTTTTCATGCCCAACAACTTGTTCATCTCCATGGGGGTTAGACCCCTCTGGCGCGGATGCTACTGGAGGTGTCGCACCTCCTCCCCTAGCACCCCGTCGTATGCCTCTCCGACGTCCTCTAACCATTATTACCTACATGAATACAAATCAAATTAATTAGCAACCTTATAATCAAAAACCAAATCAACAAAATCCGTAGTGATCCCAAGTCGTGAGTCGAACCGGCTCTGATACCATATGTAACGGCCCCATCGTTACAACTACATGTGATGCAACGCAAAAGAATTTTTTTATTTATTTAAGTAGGATGGAAACAATGACAATAGTTAAACAATGCAACTTGATAATGAATACAACGCATGTAGATCAAGCAACAGACAACAAAGACTCAACATACTATCACATCAGGAAACTGGACGAAATATGCGATAATCAATAGACATATAAAAAAATGGCTACCCGCCCAACATAAGCAAGACAACGCCTACAAGATAAAGGACAATATCAACAACCTGACATAATGGCTTCGATGTCCGGTAACTAGAAAACTCTGCGGTGTGCAAAACCAAACACATTAAGGCATTACAGAACCAAGTACCAACATCAATTACAACGAACAAATGCCCACATCGGGAAGAACAAGACTCCAGTGAGGTTATCATTCACATCTAACCATCAAGGCACACAATGATCCCCTCATTAGGAATCATGTTGTCACAAGGTGATATGCACAATAGCAACCATGGCGCAACATAACCTATCTAGAACAATACCCCAAGAAAACTCCAACACACTAGGATACCAAATTATCTGTCAGAAATACAAGAAGACTATATCCAAGCACCCAATCGACAAGTCAACAAGATGCAAGGTAAATATGAATATTATACAATCATACATCACATTAAATTCCTAACGCGGCCAATTATAATGCAAACATATATCAATTAAGGGACGCGATTATCCATCTATGAAATATTCCCTCGAGAATCTATTCTACAATAACATGTATCAATTAAAACCCACTCTCTTGTTTTTCAAGTCATTTATTAATTAATTAATATTTTATTAACAAATGCCTCACTACAATTGTCATTCACTGACATATAATTCCTGGTATAAGCCTAAGTTAAATCTTCTAACCCTATCATTATTATCGTTGTCAACAACAACATCACGGTCTATTAATACATGATATCTCGGTTTATTAAACACATGATATTGTTGTCTATTAACACATTAAACATGTTCTCTATTAAATATATGAAATTGTTGTGTATATATTGCTATGTAAATCACCATCACTATTTGATAATTAAATATCGTTGTGTAAATAACATTTACTGTCAACAATATTAATTCGCTATCCAAGATGTTGCTATCCATAATATTAAATCGCTATTCAATAAAGCTATCAATCAACATGCTATCAATCCATAAATTGTTTTCCAATAATGCTACCAATAAAATCACTTCCTAGCAATGGCATCGTTGTCCAACATTAACTCGCTGTGCAATTGGATTTTAAAAGGAATTTGAAACTCTACAAATTTAATTTCTAGCAGCAATTTCGTTGTGTTAAATACATTTCAAATGGAAATTAAACTCTACTAAATTAAACCTATACCAGCAATATCGATGTGTAAGTGCATTTAGAATGGAATTTAAACTCTATAAAATCATTGTCATACATACATTAATTTTGTTGTCCATTCAATATATATATATAGTATAATTTCATTGTACATATATTAATTTCGTTGTCCATTCAATGTATATATTAAGTGTATAAAATCATTGTCTAACACATCTAATAATGATATCGCTATCTGATAATGATATTGTTGTCTAACAGATTTAATAACGATATCACTATCTGATAATGATATCTAATAATGATAATGAAATCGCAGAGTTAAAAATCACAGTGGTAAAATAGCAGTGGTCACATTGCAGTGGTAAGGATATCATGTTGAAATCACAGGGTAAAGTCGCCATGGTAAAATCAGAGGGTTAAATTCGTAATCAATATATATTAAAAACGTTGTTACAATATATTAAATCACAGTCACTATATATTAAAATAGCAGTCATTATATATTAAAATCATAGTCAATATATTAAATCAAAGTCAATATATGTAAATCGTAGTCAATATACTGAACCAAGCATTGGAATTCATCATTAAAATCATAGAGATTATACCAAACACAGTGTTGGGACTTATCATTAAAATCGCAGAGATTATACCAATCAAGTGCTAAGTAATATGCCAAGAAATCGCAGAGATAATCATCCACAAGAAAACACAGAGATGAATCTATTAGAGATGAATAAAAAAAAAACGCAGAGACTAATCGATGAGATATGAATCAACAAAAACTCAGAGATACTCAATCACAAGAAGGAGCAAGGACTAATCATTCGACAATGGATCAATAAAAAACGCACAAATACTCATTCACAAGAAGGTGCAAATATTACAGATTAATCATAAGAGAAAAACGTAGAGATACGTAATGGATAGATAGCTGGGTGAAAACATATCATTTACTTATTATCCATGCACAGGAAAGAAGGGCATTTAAATCTCAATTTTAAACACCTGAGTCAAGACAATCGATTACGCTCCCGGTCGACTGCTCAAGCATAGACTAATAACTTAAGGATAAGAGACAAAAGATAAAAACACATTTTTTCTTCATATTAAATCAATAAAAACAAACGTAGAGAAGTCATTGAAATCAAAGTCTGGGTTCTGCATGGGAATCAATTCAAAATATAGTGAGCATAAGGTTGGGATGACTTTAAGTTCTCTGATCAACACGCTGGGCTCATCAAGACAAATTGTAGAAAGATAAAATGAAATCTCTGGATGGTGTTACACTTATTAAACATAAAATTTAACAAAGTAGAAGTACATTACTGAAGGCACAGAAAAATATTTAAACTAACATTCAATACAAATATACACATGTGTACCGTAGCCAAATGCGAAAGATCTGAGTCGTTGTCTCATGCACGCTTCGTCTAGCTCCCACTTGCTGACCGATGTGACCTCACCAATACCTCCCAGCCAATGCTAGGGGTACTTTTCTTCCCCCTGAGCCCCCCGAGCAACAAAGGGGCCACACACACAATATCGAAGAATGATAGCACCTAACTCGCCTCACAAGATCAAGCTACCACTTGTTAATTGAGCTTGGTATCCCAACTGCTACAAGAGAAAGTTCAGTCAAGGTAAAATTTTAGCAGCGTAACGTTACGCAAAAAAATGAGATCCATACTCCTCCTACTCCATCATTTTTATAGATTTTTTAAGTAATTAGTTTCTCAAATTCTCATTAAATTCCTTTTCCATTAAATTAATTAGGAAAAACCTCCCCCATACACATGTCGAGTGATCCCCTAGTTGCACTAGAAAGACAAGTTTATTAATTAATTAAATATTCCTATTTTCCTCACCCACCAAGAGCATTCCTAAAAACGTTCCTCAGTGTCCCAATATTCCCTTACAATTCTTAAATAACTTACTCCTTACTTAATTACTAGTTGAGTTCATAAATAGAAAGTTCCAAAGACTAGATTCTGTACTAAATTAGACATTCAACTTTTTCTTTAAGTTTTCCCCCGTTTTTTAAGTTTCACCTTTTTTTCCTTAAGTTTCCCTTCTTCTTTTCTAAGTTTCCCCTTTTTCATAACTAAGTTCAGAATTAGTAGTTTAGATAAACAACCATTTACTCTTTTTATGAATTTAATCCTCCCTTATAATTTCTTTTTATTTTATAATTAAAGTTTGAATTTCTCATATTAGTTATAAAAGAACCTTTAGTGAATTGAAATTTTATAAAAATAGACTTAGTGAATTAAAATTTTATAAAAGAACCTTAGTGAATTAAAATTTTATACCAAGAATCTTAGGGAATTAAAATTTCCATTTTAATTCGGTTATACATTTAATTAGTTATTTTTTTTCTTTTTTTTTGTTCTAAGGTTCTACTCAGGCCTAGGTTTTTAATTCAATAGGCTTGGCGACGGTTCTTAAGAGAAAAAATAGTCATTAAACTTTACTTATCACATCATTCATTTTAAGGTCGACTAGGTTTATTCACTTACTGGTTAAAATTGCGACGTGCCCTTCAGGACGCACTACGTGCTCCAAGGGTGTCACTCGCCTCTTTTTGTTTTCCTTGCGCGATGTGCCTTTCAAGACACACTACGTGCTCCAAGGGTGCCACTCGCCTATTGACAGAATTTGGCAGAAGTCAAACCATTGGAGTCAATACTCCTCCAAGTAATCTTATGGGAGACTAACGACCTCAAAGGAATAAGGCCCCTTCCTTATTGCATGCCCCTTAGAATCATCGTGAGCGACTGTCACAATCTTCCCTCATGACATCGTGGTTATTCTCAAACTAGGTAATCGTTAACCTACAGTTTGAGCCACAGAGGGAGTGCTAGTAGGTTGTGGCAGGGTTGCTGCCAAACCTCTCCCTCAATGTCTCTGGTTGTCATGCGTGACCCCTCTACTCCATATGTGAGTCTCGTCGGTAAGCTATCATCAGCCTGCATCCATCAATGAATCATGTCAGCAATAATAATCAATCATCATAACATCTAATCATATGTACATATGTCACATCAACAACATTCAAACCCAACAATCCACTCCTTGAATCGATCTAGAGTCCAAGGGGTTTCATCGATTCCTATGCATCCTCAATGTCCAAAGTCCTACACACTCATGAGAAATCAGTCAATAGCACTTGTCTATGTAAATACAACAAAACAACATATCGTCAAATCCATAATATCTCATAATCATAATCAGAACGACCAATAGTATAATAACCCAGATCACTTGCATGCAAGTGTCCTCAAATAATAATTTTTCTCAGTGCACGCAAGAGCAGGATGTTACACCCCTCCCCTCACTAGATCCCTCCCTCCCCTCCCCATAGAGCCCATGGATACCAAGCGAACCAAGGAAATAGGAGGGATGGAGCACTCACTCCATCCCTCGTCACCCCTTGGCATATAAGGAAACCATCTGTGTTGAGGGGGGGAAATGCCAAAAGGGGTGGGGGTAATTCCTAGAACCCCCTCCCGAATATCCTTTGATTTTCAAAGAAGATGGGTGATGGACATGCTTCCTAAATCAACTCCTCCCACACCCCCTCCCCTGCCAATCTCCAATATCCTTTGATTTTCAAAGGAGACAAGAGAGAGGATTATAGGACTACGAAACCCCACACACAAG
>JASDQU010100250.1:678720-699808 GCA_032191745.1 Picea mariana | reverse complement strand
ATATATATATATATATATATATATATATATATATTCATTTTGTTATTAAAATATACAAAGTTGTTAAAAATGGTTTTTTTTCCCTCTTTTCTATTCAATTGTGATTATTAAAATGCTTTACTTGAGATAATGTTTTAAAAAAATGTTTTTCATTATATTTAACTTTAAAATTAATATTTTACATAATATTAAAAATATATTACACCCTAAATTAATCAATAATACATATTTAGATTAAAAATCATAACTTCGAAAAACTAAATGATATATAGAATTTTAATATTTTTAAAAATCTCGGATGGAGTGACAGGTGGTTATTGGTAGCAATGGGTGTTTTTAACCCTAGCCACTAGCCTCCCTCTCATTCAATTTGAATGACCCATACTAAGCCAGGAGTTATGGCAGTGCATTGGGATATCCTTGTAGGTTTAATGGTCCCTTGAACAACCCAGGTTGGGGATACAAATCTAGGTACCAAGCCTAGGAGAGTTGTCACCTCCGCTTTCATGGCAACTGTCCCTATCAATTTGCAAGGAATTATGAAGGCTATCACCCCTGAGAACTCTCCCATTCTACCATTTCTACAAACTCTTTTGCTCCTCAGATTTTTCTTTCTCTCGTACCTCTGGTCACTCGCCACTACTCTTTCATTGGTCTTCCTTCACAGTCCCACCTAGAATCCTATGCCATGCCAAGAGAGAGGGGAAAATCTAGAAGGGGTCCTCTATATTAAATCTCTTTATCCAGAAGCAACAGGCTCAACCCCTATCATATTGCTCTAATTTCCATAAGCACTCCCGACCTAAGCCAAAATTGGTTGGAATAGCCACAACGACCCTTGCCACCCCCCTCCAATATGATAATGGACTTCGATAATTTCCCTGTTGAAGAGGAAATTCCCCCTCCTTAGGATCATACTCCTTCGCTGAGTTTCCATCCTAAAATCACCCCTCTTAGAGTCCACACACAAGTTCACGGTTTTGGTACTGGTGGATGTATTATGGAGGAAGAAATTCCTCCTGGATGGCAGGTAGAGAACCAACTAATGACTATGGATGCAGATTCAGCTATGGATGCATATTCAGAGGAGGATTCACCTCATCTCTCCCCTCTTCGACTCTTGGATGAACATCTTTAGCTCATTTTTTATATGCAACATAAGCTTTATGACTAGATTCATAATCAATGAATTCTTGGCTAGAGAATGGATCTCCTGTTCAACGCCATGACCAAAGCTCCAGCTAACAAAAGATGATCGACTTGTAGCCAAAAGTTCTTCCCAACTTACAACATTCATGGAAGTCCGAGTTCGCATATGGATTAACTCCTCCAGGTTTTTGTTGTCTTTTTGGTTTTGTCACTTATGAAAATATTGGTAGACTCCCTGCCTCACGATGTTTGTTAGTCGGTCATGGTGACCAGTTTATGGTTACAATTTGTTCATACTGTGACATGTCAAACAATTACAATTTTTTTTTAAATCCACATCTCCCGGTGTCCTTGCTGTGGCGGGATAGGTGGAGGACTATAGAAAATGTAATGACATGCATTGTTGATAATATATATATATCCTTTTATTTACAAAAAAAAAATATTTTTAAAAAATGGCAAATTTAGGGTTTTTTTTAACATTGAAAAAAATTAGAAAAGTAAGAAAAAAATACCCATGGAAAAAAATAAATATAGACATTAAATACAAAAAATGAAAATACTTGAAAAAAAGTTGATAATTTATAGATAAGAAGATTTAAAACATTAGAAAACTACCTCAATAAAAGAAAGGGTGCTACCAATAGAACCACCTTTTGAATTAAGGGTAAAGATAGCCACTAAATGCGACCTCTAAAAGAACAAGAATAACACCATTTTTCAAAATTGGGGTAAAAATAGCCACCAAATGTGTCCTCCATACGATTGAGAATCTAGAGGGTTCTTGTCAAATTGGTAACTACATTCTTAAATATGACTATGCTATGGAGTGATTTTAATTCCATGTTTAATGAAAAAACAACATGTTTATTAATACCAAGATTAATGCTATTCAAGGGAAACAATAAGGAAATTCATTGGTTGTGAACCCTTGTGGCCATAATTAGATTCATGATTATTGGTTGTTGACTATTTTATGGTATTGTTTGTCCCAAATAGTTAAAATCATTGAGGACATAAGACCTCCTCTCTTAAACTATAAGGTGTGATGAACTCTTTATTCATTTTCTTTAATATGATAATTGTTCAACACTTTATCTATAATTATCTATAATATTAGTACTCTTATTTTTTATGATTAAGTTTTTTAGATCAAATGTTTTATGAATTTTATTATTTATTTATTTGTTTAATTTGTAAAAATTAATAAATTGAAATATTAACTTTAATTTGATTGAAAAATTGAATTTATATAAATACTTGAAGTAATGGATTATTTACGTAATTGTAGCATCCTGCTCCTACATGCACTGAGCGAACTTATTCTTTGAGGACACTTGCTTACAAGTGATCTGGATTATTATACTATTGGGCATTTAATTATGATTATGAGGCGTTATGGATATGATGACATGTTATTTTGTTGTATTGACATAAACAGGTGTTATTGACTCGTTTCTCCTGAGTGTGCATGATTTTGGACCTTGACGATGCAGAAGAATCGATGAAACCATTGGAATCTGGATCTAGTCAGAGAGTGTACTATTGGGGTTTGACTATTGTTGATATGCCATATGCACATCTGATTAGATGTTATGATGATTGATTTTATTTCTGACATGATTCGTTGATGATGCAGGCTGACGATAGCTTGTCGAACAGACTCACATGTGGAGTAGAGGGGTCACGCATGACTACCAGAGACGTTAAGTGAGAGGTGTGGATAGCATCCCTGCCACAACCTACTAGCACTCTCGCCGTGGCTCGAACTCTAGGTTAATGATTACCTAGTTCTAGAAGACCCATGATGTCGTGATGGCAGACTATGACAGTCACTCATGATGATTCGAAGGGGTGCGCAATAAGATAGGGGCATTATTCCTTAGAGTCCCTTAGTCTCCCATAGGATCACCTGGTGGAGTATCTACTCCAGGGGTTTTTGATGTCTACCAAGTCAGTCAAGAGGTGAGTGACACCCTTGGAGCACGTAGTGCGTTCTGAAGGGCATGTCGTGCAAGAAAAATGGAAAGAGCTGATTAGAACCCTTGGAGCACGTAGGGCGTTCTGAAGGGAATGTCGAACAAGAAAAATGGAAATAGGTGAGCGGCACCCTTGGACCACGTAGTGTGTCCTCAAGGGCACGCCGCACAAGGGAAATAGAATGAGGCGAGTGGCACCCTTGAAGCACCTAGTGCGTCGTAAAGGGAACGTCGCGTTGTTAACTAATAAGTGAATAAACCTAGATGGCCTTAGAATGAATGATGTGATAAGAAATATTTAAAAACAATTTCCCTGATAAAAATGTCGCCCAACATAGGAAATTAAAGTCTAGGTCGAAGTGATACTTGTGGTATAAAATTTTTTTATTCATATTTAAACATGGGACGAGAACGGGGTAAGAAATTCAATTAATTTATTAAAATCAAATTACTTTGGGGGATTAAATTCTTAAAAAGGAAAATGATTGTTTGCTACCTATGCTAATTAAAATTTATTAATTAAAAGGAAAAAGGGGAAAAAGATAATTTTTTACACTTGCTAATTTGAGTTTTAAATAAAAAGGGAAAAGAGGGAAACTTAAAAGAATTAGGAAACTAAGGGAAAAAGGGGGAAACATAAAGAAAAAGTGAAACATAAGGAAAAAGAAGAATAACTAAATTAGTAAGGAATCTTGCCTTTAAGAACTTTCTAAATTGAACTCAACTAGGAATTTTGTAAGGGCGTAATTCATTAAAATGTTTACGGGAATATAGGGACACCTAGGAGCGATTCTAGGAATTCTCTTAGGTGGGTGAGGGAAATAGGAGTAATTAAAAAATTAATGAAATTAATTTCTGGTGCAACAAAGGGGATGGGTGACATGTATACGGGGAAGGATTTTTCTGAATTAAATTATTGAAAAATAAATTAAATGGGAATTTGGGAAAGAAATCCTTAGAAAATATATATAAATGAGGGAGGAGGAGGAGTATGGATCTCTTATTTTATGCGTAATGCTACACTGCATAATTTTTGACTTGACTGACTTATCTTGTGGGAGTTGGGATACCCGGCTCGAGTACGAGTGGTAGCTCGAGCTTTCGAGGCGATTCGGTCGCTAGTGGTTCTTTGGTTTAGAGTGTGTGGCCCCTTTGTGGCTCGGGGAGATAATGGGGAAGAAGAGTACCCATAGAATTGGTTGGAAGGTATCGGTGAAGTCACATCATTCGACAAGCGGGAGCTACATGGAGCGTGTGGGACAACGACTCGGAGCAGTCACCTTGGGCTACGGAGCGCGTGCTTTTATTTTGCATGGAATATTACTATTGATCTTGTGATTTCATTTCTGTACTTTTATTGTGTAAATAAAAGTGTTTTACTTAGCGTTTTTAATCAAGAACTTAAAATCATCATAGCTTTACGCTCGCTTCATCGATTTGATCTCCTTGGCCACCGATCCTAATTGCTATGACTATTTTTTTGTTTTATTGATTAATTGAAGAGGTTGTGATTTATCTTTCATCCTCATCCCTAGATCGTCAATCCACACCTTAACAGTCATCCAGGATCCGAATCGACGGTCATCAATTCATTGTTAATAGACCTATAGATCCTAATGCCCTTTTTTTTTGTGCGTGGATGATAAGCGAAGAATAGTGTTGCCCAGTTTTCTATCCTTATTGATTATTCCTGGTTGAGTGATTGTCTTGCACCTTGTTTCGATTGATTACCTCTGTGATTGTTTTTCCTGTCCTGTAGCGAACCTCTTATGAACCTCTATGTTTAATCTCTTCATTTTGATGCATTTCCTAGCGAAGTAACTCTACATTTTTAATACCCTTCCTGGAAATTATTTAAGTCTACATTTTTAATGATTTTCCTGGTGAAGTAACTCTGCGTTTTCAATACATTTCCTCGCAATTTAAGTATGTGTTCGATACATTTCCTGGCGAATTTACTGTGTGGTTTTTTTTCTATACATCTGGTCTGCCATTTAACTCTGTGATTTATTACTTTGGATGGTAAATTTACAATTTACTTGGACAACTATTTGCATTGACTGTTGCATCGACATTTTAATTAACGATGGATTTACCAAGCATTCTCCACTGGTTGTTGTGCCTATGTTTTTTTTACCATGAACTTCTAGCGAATTCCATTATGGTACCTTGCATTTTATTTTACATTTAAATGACAATGAAATTATGTTATCATTAACAATGATTTCTCCTCAGCAAATTATGGCTTTTCGTTGGCAAATTTACACGGTGTTTGTTCCTCCATGAATTGTTTATATAAGTTAGATCAACAAATTTTGACAGCATGCTTTCTACAACGTAGTTACACATTTACTTGACTGTGTTTTAATTCTTTTTCTCTGTGTTTCTGAATTTTATTTTATACCTGTGTTTCATTTAACCATGATTTTACCCATGATTCCATTAAATTACTGTATCATTTATTGGTGATTGACAGTGATTTTTAGACAGTTGTTTGTATTATCTACACAACAATTTTTTTTTAATATTAGACAGCCTTATCTTATATGTTACAGACAACGATCTCTAATATAAAGACAACCATCCTTATTATGTCTATAATGATCTGATTAGACTACGATGGTTAATGTATACAACGAATTTGTTGTTGGCAATGGACATCTATATATTCTTTAATATGGGTTGACTCTCCTTAATATACGCTCAACGATTACAGTGTCATTGCTACCTCTTAAAAATTGCACAACAATATTTATTCTTTAATAGAGCGTTAATTTTATTTCATAGTACTCCACGCTCAGCAATTTGGATAGATTTAATTATAGCTGGCAAGAATATTTTGGACAACGACTGATATGTGTTGTATAGCCATTCTAATAATCAGAGAAATAGAGGGTAATTCAAAATAGAACGATTGTTGACAGTGTTGGATTGCTACCTTTCATGGACAACAAAGTTTATTTACCAGGTTGTTATGGTTAGTTCCCAGGAAATTTTAGTAATTAATTCATTCAAGGATCTCACCTTTATGCTAGTTTTATCATGCTTAACTGATGGTAGTGGCGTATACACAGCCATATAGTAATTGCATACAACATTATTAATAGACTGCAATACTGAATTTTATGTACCTGCAATTGAGCATTTAATAAACATCATTGATAGCAACCCACTTAAATTGCATGTTATTACTCAGCAATTTTAATGTTTAATAGACAACTTGTTATACTTTAATACTGTTAATATTGCTAGACAACATGTTGTAAATTAATATTGTTAATAGTTTTATAATTATAGCATTATACATTGATATTGTTAATATTGTTATATATTGTTAATTGCTAAATTAGATTTGTAATTATTGATTAATTTAGACTTGCTAAATTAGATTTGTAATTATTGACTAATTTAGACTTGATTAACGGTTTGGGTTGTTGGCGAAGTCATGTAATATCTTGTGTTTTTTTTCTTTGAATGACATCATCTTGCATCTTGTCGAACTGTTACTTGGGGTGTGGGTGTAGTCCTCTTGTCAGTAACTCGGCTCCTAGCGAGTTAGATTCATCTAGATTCCTTGGTCTAGAAAGGTTATGTAGCGTTGGGGTTATTGTCGCATCTATCACCTGGGGACGGCGTGATTCCTAATGAGGAAATCATGGCACACCCTATTGGATAGAGGAGAAGGACAATTTGGCTGGATTCTGTGCTTCCCACTGTGGGGGTGTTGATCATTATAAGTCCATTGTTGGCGCTTGGGTTGTAATGCTTTCTTGCGTTGGGTTTTTGCACACCATAGAGGTTCTAGTCACTGGTCGTCAAGGCCATTGTGTCAGGATTGTGGATTTTGTCCTTTATCTTGTAGGCATTGTCATGTTTGTGTCGGGCGGGTAGTCATTTCTATATTTTGATATACACATGTTTCACCCCATTGCTCGTTGTGCTAGTGAGTTGAGTCGTTGTTGTCTGTTGCCTGATCGTCGTGTGGGTGTTCGTCGTCAGGTTGTGTGGTTCAACTTTTATCATCGTTACCTTCTTTCCTAAAAACAAAAAAAAAAATTGCACTTTTCACTTCGCTTGCAATCCTAATGATTTGGGGTCATTACATATGGTATCAAAGCAGGTTCAACCCGTGACTTGGGAACACTTCAAATTTCATTGATATGATATTTGATTATTATGTTGCTAATTAAGTTGAATTATAATTTTGTGGGTAATCATGGTTAGAGGGTGCCATGGAGGAAGACAATGGGGTGCTAGGGGAGGAGGCATGACACCTCCACTAACATCCATGCCTGAGGGGTCTAACCCATAGGGAGGTGAACATGTTGTCGGGTAGGAGAAGATAGCAATGGGTGATGTGGTTGGGTTGATGAGGTCCTTTTAGCGCATGTCTAAGGCACTAATCAACCGTTTGGACAGATATGAGGCCAGGGCATCGACACCCCCTGAGATTCCACTGCGCGCTCCAGTCAGTATTGGTAGAATTCACTGCAAACTCAACAAGGTAAAATTTCCTGAGTTCTTTGGTGCCCCAGACGGCACAACCACTGAAGCATGGTTGGAGAATATGGCGATGTTCTTTTCACTTCATGACTATGCCTCCAATATGAAGGTCTGCATGGCGGTCTTTCAACTGAAGGGGAGCGCTCTTCTATGGTGGAAGATGCTCCTGCCACAATTGAACATGGCAATTGAAGACGTGTCATGGGAACTATTCCAGGAATGGTTCCGAGAGAGGTATCTATTAGAGGAATTCATTGAGTGTCATCTCAACAAGTTCAACGCCTTATGGCAAGGAAATCATATGGTGCTCGAGTATGAGGCCCGTTTTATGGAGTTTCTTTAGTATGCTCCACATCTTAATACCGAGAAACTTAAGGTTAGCAGGTTCTTGTTCAGCCTTAATGTTAGCATACGTGCAAAGGTTAGGATTCTGATGCCTCAGACCTTGCATGATGTCGTCCAAAAGGCCCTCATACCAGAGGAGGAGATTATTAGCCAGGGTCAATGCAATACTCCAACGAGACTAGCAAGGCATGTATCATCTGGTGTGCAGCAACATCAGACACCAGTCAGACATACTCCAAGATATCATGGCTTCTAGAGAGGATCCACCTTCACTACACCTCGACGATCGGTGCCTCAGCAGCGGACTCCTTACCAAGATTCCAGGCCGGTGGATCATCAGCTTCTACTTTGGGTACTAGGAGTACTAGACCAAAGAAGGGATGTTGGACTTGTGGGGAGCCACACTACCAGCGTGAATTCTCAGTGGAGAGGACTAGAGCATCTGGATTAGCCAGACCCACTACCATGGGAGATTTTGGAAAGGCCCATTGGATTCATGCAACGGTGAATAACCGCCAGGCATAGCACCAGTTGACTGTTCTCGAGATGTCAGATACCGTCGCTAACCAAACCCTTAGTATTTTGATAAATCTAGGTGCTATCGAGAGTTTCATTTCTGGTGTAGCGCTAAAAAGGATTAAGGTAAAGGCAGTTGAACATGATGAGTTAGGCTTTGTAGAGATGGCTTCGGGAGCCAAACAGAAGGTTCAAGGGAAGGTTACAGACTGTACCCTTAACCTAGGAGAGTTTGTCACCAAGGCCAACTTGTACGTCACGAGCTTAGGATCTTATGGCATCGTGATCAATATGGACTGGTTGGAATCACATGAGGTGATACTCAACTGTAAAATGACACGATTGAGCTTGGTTGATAATGAGGGACAAAGACGTGTGATTGTAGGTCATAACCAGGGAGTTTCTCTGAGGTTCATCTCTTCCCTGCAGTTATGAAAGAGCATGCGCAAGCGATGTAAGCTTTATGCGATCCTTGCATTAAATGAGAAGGGAGTAGCGGAAGGTCTAGAAAACCTTCCTGTGGTGAGAGAGTTTGTGGACGTCTTCCTGGAGGAGTTACTTGGGATTCCGCCAAAGAGGGAATTAGAATTTACCATAGACCTAAAATCGGGGATTGAACAATTAGCGAGAACGCCTTATCCTATGTCAACCCCGGGTTACAGGAGTTGATAATGCAACTGAAGGAGTTGTTGGACCTAGGACTCATACGTCCAAGTGTGTCACCATGGGGTGCACCTATTATTTTCATACGAAATAAGGATGGGTCATGGAGACTCTGCATTGAATACCATCAATTGAACAAGGCAACAATCAAGAATCAATATCCATTGCCAAGGATTGATGATATGTATGATTAGATGAAGGGTGCGACAGTGTTTTCAAAGATCGATTTGCAATCAAGGTATCACCAGTTACGTATCAAGGAGGATGACATCCCTAAGACCACCTTTAATATGAGGTTTGGACATTACAAG
Organism: Picea mariana; assembly: GCA_032191745.1. Classification (NCBI taxonomy): domain Eukaryota; kingdom Viridiplantae; phylum Streptophyta; class Pinopsida; order Pinales; family Pinaceae; genus Picea; species Picea mariana. The sequence goes on along the minus strand of JASDQU010100250.1, from coordinate 690,342 downwards.
TTTACTATTTTACCGTTTGGACTGACAAATGCCCCAGGGGTATTTATGAGTTTGATGAACGGGGTGTTCCACGAGTACTTGGGAAAGTTCATCCAAGTATTCATTGAAGATATTTTGATTTACTCTCAAACAATGGAGGAGAATGACGAGCACTTGCGCTTGGTACTACAGTTTCTACGACAGAACAAATTGTATGGGAAATTGTCCAAATGCTCGTTTTATCAATCAAAGATTCACTACTTAGGGAATGTCATCTCCGGTGAAGGTATTGTCATGGATTTAGCAAAGGTTGAGGCTATTATGGAATGGCCTATGCCAACGAATATCCTGGAAGTGCGTAGATTCATGGATTTAGCAGGATACTATCGACGATTCGTTGAGGGATTTTCGAAGATAGCAAATCCGATCATGGAATTGCAGAAGTAGAACAAGAAATTTTTTTGGACCGAGAAATGCACAGAAGCATTTCGGAGGCTGAAAGAGATGTTGTCAACAACACTGATACTAAAGGTCCCTAACATGGATGCAGACTTTTTGGTACGCACTAACACATCCAAGGAAGGCTTAGGTGGAGTCTTGATGCAAGACGATTGAGTGATCGCTTGCATCTTGAGGAAACTGAGAAGGCATGAGGAGAACTATGCAACACACAATTTAGAGTTGTTAGCCATTGTATATGCCTTAAAGGTTTGGAGACACTACCTTGTTGGACAAAAAATTGAACTAAAAATGGACCATTGTGCACTACAACACATATTTACGCAAAGTGACCTAAACGCGCGATAATGACGCTGGTCAGAATTGCTTAGTGAGTACAATTTCAAGATTAATTACATAAAGGGAACAGTGAACTAAGTGGCAGATGCATTGAGTCAGAGACCTCGCATCTTTTCGGTGTTGCCTCTTCAAACGAATCTACATGAAAAGATTCTAACTTTACAATGCGATGATGACTGGTACAAAGAGGTCAAGGATTTTATCGGACAAAACACAATGATGGTACCAAGATTTGAAGGATTTACATTTGATGACGATGGATTATTGAGGCTTAAAAATCAGATTTACGTACCACCGAATGACGAGTTGAGGAGTTTGATGCTAAACGAGGCTCACAGAGCACTGTATATGGCCCACCCAGGAGTCACAAAGATGAGGGCGGACCTTAAAGCCTTATTCTTTTGGAAAGGAATGAAGGTAGACATAGTCAACTATGTGGCCAGATGTCTAGAATGTCAGCAAGTAAAGGATGAACATAGACATCCAGCAGAATTACTATAGCCACACGCTATTCCAAAATTGAAATGGGAGGTTATTTTGATGGATTTGATTGTTGGATTGCCACTGACGACAAGGAGACATGAATCAATTTTTGTGGTAATCAACACTCTGACGAAGAGTGCTCATTTTATTCCTATGTGTATGATGTATCAGGCACCTGACCTAGCTAGAGTTTTCATCAGTGAGATTGTGAGGCTGCATGGCATGCCTAAGAGGATTATATCTGATCAAGGATCGGTGTTTATCAGACCATTTTGGACTAGTTTCCAAGAGGCTTTGGGAACCCAACTTAACTTTAGTACTGCGTATCACCTAGAGACTAAAGGGAATACCAAATGAACAAACCAAATCTTGGAAGACATGTTGCGTATGTATGTGATGGACCAACAGAAACATTGGGAAAAATTCTTTCCACTGGTATAATTCACATATAACAACAAATACCAAAGAACCATTAAGATGGAGCCTTTCAAATTTATTTATGGGAAACCGTGTCAGACACCTCTGAGTTGGGATCAGCATGAGGATAGGGTCCCGGTGGGACCAGAAGTGATCCAAGAAATGGAATATCAAATGCAAACAATAAGACAAAGGATAAAAAAAGTGCAAGATCGACAGAAGAGTTATGCCGATGCACGTCGTGTCGACCGTAGTTATGAAGTTGGCGATCAAGTCTTCTTACGGATAAAACCGCATAAGAGTTCGATCAAGTTTGGAAAGGGATATAAACTATCTCCTATATTTGTGGTACCTTTCAAGATTGTGGAGAGGAAGGGGCTCATGGCCTATCGACTAGCCTTGCCTAATTCTTTGAGGCGTATGCATGATGTTTTTCATGTATATGTTTTGAGACATTATATTAGTGATCCTACCCATGTTATTGACATGAGTTCCTTGTAGGTATCGGACAAGGGGGATCTCATGAATGAGTCAATCCACATCCTAGATCATCACATTCGACAGCTACGACATTGAACAGTAGATCAGGTCAAGGTCCAGTGGGACAACTATAGTCTGCACTCGACGACCTGGGAGGATGCATATGATATTCATCAACAGTTTCCATTTTTTTTTTTATGGATAGACTTATGATACTGTGATACACATTATTTCGGCACTTATATACTTTAAAACTTTAGGAGAATTTTAGACCAAGAGGGGGTGTATGTAGCATCCCACTCTTGCGTGCACTGAGCGAACTTATTCTTTCAGGACACTTGCTTGCAAGTGATCTCAGCATTGATCTGGATTATTATACTATTGGGCATTTGATTATGATTATGAGGCATTATGGATATGATGACATGTTATTTTGTTGTATTGACATAGACAGGTGCTATTGACTCGGTTCTCCTGAGTGTGCATAATTTTGGACCTCAAGGATGCAGAGGCATCGATGAAACCCTTGAACTATGGATTGACTTAGGCAATGGACAATTGGGGTTTGACTGTTGTTGATATGACATATGCACATTTGATTAGATGTTATGATGATTGATTTTATTTTTGACATGATTCATTGATGATGCAGGTTGACGATAACTTGCCGACCAGACTCACATGTGGACTAGAGGGGTCACGCATGACTACCAGAGATTTTAAGGGAGAGGTGTGGATAGCAGCCCTATCATAGCCTACTAGCACTCTTGTCGTGGCTCAAACTATAGGTTAACGATTACCTAGTTCGAGAATACCCACGATGCCGTGAGGGCAGACTATGACAATCGCTCACGATGATATTAAGGGGCATGCAATAAGGAAGGGGCCTTATTCCTTAGAGGCCCCTAGTCTCCCACAAGATCACCTGGCAGAGTATTGACTCCAGGGGTTTTTCATGTCTACCAAGTCAGTCAAGAGGTGAGTATTTAAACATGGGATGAGAAGGGGGTAAGAAGTTCAATTAATTTATTAAAATCAAATTACTTTGGGGGATTAAATTCTTAAAAAGGGGGAAATGTTTGTTTGTTGCTTATGCTAATTAATTTATTAATTAAAAGGAAAAAGAGAAAAAAGATAATTTTCTACACTTGCTAATTTGAGTTTTAGATAAAAAGGGAAAAGAGGGAAACTTAAAAGAATTAGAAAACTAAGGGGAAAAGGGGGAAACATAAAGAAAAAATGAAACATAAGGAAAAAGAAGAATGACTAACTTAGTAAAGAATCTTGCCTTTAAGAACTTTCTAAATTGAACTCAACTAAGAATTTAATAAGGGCGTAAGTCATTAAAATGTGTACGAGAATATGTGGACACCTAGGAGCGATTCTAGGAATGATTTTAGGTGTGTGAGGGAAATAGGAGTAGTTAAATAATTAATGAAATTAATTTCTGGTGCAACAAAGGGGATGGGTGACATGTGTACAGGGAAGGATTTTATTAAATTAATCCTTATAAACTCTATATAAAGGAGGGAGGAGGAGTATGGATTTCTTGTTTTATGCGTAATGTTACGCTGCAGAATTTTTGACTTGACTGACTTATCTTGTGGGAGTTAATATACCCAGCTCAGGTACGAGTGGTAGCTTGAAATTTCGAGGCGAGCTGGTTGCTAGTGGTTCTTTGGTTTAGAGTGTGTGGCCCCTTTGCGGCTCGGGGGGCTAAGGGGGAAGAAGATTACCCCTAGCATTGGCTGGGAGGTATCAGTGAAGTCACATCGGTTGGCAAGCGGGAGCTTCACGGAGCACGCATGATAACGACTCGAAGTTGTCTTCTTGGGCTATGGTACGCGTTCTTTTATTTTGCATGGTAGATTACTATTGATCTTGTGATTTCATTTCTATACTTTTATTGTGTAAAGAAAAGTGTTTTACTTAGCATTTTTAATCGATAACTTAAAATCATCATAGCTTTATGCTTGCTGCATTGATTTGATCTCCTTGGCCACCGATCCTGATTGTTATGACTGCTTTGTTGTTTTATTGATTAATTGAAGAGGTTGTTCTTTATCTTTCGTTCTCATCCCTATATGATCAATCCACGCCTAAGCAGTCGGCTAGGAGCCATATCGACGGTCGTCACTTCGGTGTTAATAGACCTATACATCCTAATGTGTTTCTTTTCTGTGCGTGGATGATGAGCGAAGGATAGTGTTTCCTAGTTGTCTACCCCTGTTGATTGTTCCTGGTTGAGTGATTGTGTTGCGCCTTGTTGCGATTGATTACCTGTGTGATTGTCTTTCCTTTCCTGCAGTGAACCGCTTATGAACTTCTACGTTTGATCTATACGTTTTGATGCATTTCCTAGCGAAGTAACTTTGCGTTTTTAATACCCTTACTGGTAATTATTTAATTATGCATTTTTAATGCATTTCCTGGCGAAGTAACTCTGCGTTTTCAATACATTTCCTCATAATTTAAGTATGTGTTCGATACATTTCCTGACGAATTTACTGTGTGGTTTTTTTTTATATACATCTGGTCTGCCATTTAACTCTGTGATTTATTACTTTGGATGGCGAATTTACCATTTACTTGGACAACGATTTTCATTAATTGGTGTGTCGATGTTGTAATCAACCACAAATTTACCAAGTGTTCTGCACTGGTTGTTGTGCCTATTTCTTTTTCTACCATGAATTGCCAACGAATTCCATTATGGTACCCTACGTTTTCTTTTACATTTACATGACAAGAAATTATGTTCATTAACAACGATTTCTCCTCAACAAATTATGGATTTTTGTTGGCAAAATTGCATGACATTTGTTGCTCCACGAATTGTTTATCTGAGTTAGATCAGTAAATTTTGACAGCGTGCTTTCCACAGCGTAGTTACACATTTACTTGACTACATTTTAATTATTTTTCTCTGCGTTTCTGAATTGTATTTTATACCTGTGTTTTCATTTAACCATGATTTTACCCATGATTCCATTAAATTACTGTATCATTTATTGTTGACTGACAACGATTTTTAGAGATCCATTTGTATTATCTACACAACATTTTTTTTTTTAATATTAGACAGCCTATCTTATATGTTACATACAACAATCTTTAATATAAAGACAACCATCCTTATTATGTCTATAATGATCCGATCAGACTGCAATGGTTAATATATACAACAAATTTGTTGTTAGCAATGGACAGCTATATATTCTTTAGTATGGGTTGACTCTCCTTAATATACACTCAACGATTACAATGTCATTGCTACCTCTTAAAAATTGCACAGCAATATTTATTCTTTAATAGAGCGTTAATGTTATTTCATAGTACTCCACGCTCAACGATTTGGGTAGCTTTAATTATAGTTGGCAAGAATATTTCGAACAACGACTGATATGCGTTGTATATCCATTCTAATAATCAGAGAAATAGAGGGTAATTCAGAATAGAACGATTGTTGACAGCATTGGATCACTACCTTTCATGGACAATGAAGTTTATTTACTAGCTAGTTATGGTTAGTTCCCAGGAAATTTTAGTAATTAATTCATTCAGGGATCTCACCTTTATGCTAGTTGTATCATGCTTAATCGATGGCGGTGTTGTATACACAGCCATATAGTAATTGCATACAACATTATTAATAGATTGCAATGCCAAATTTTATGTACATGCTATTGAGCATTTAATCAACAGCATTGATAGCAGCCCGCTTAAATTGCATTGTTATTACTCAATAGTTTTAATGTTTAATAGACTTGTTATACTTTAATATTGTTAATATTGCTAGACAACATGTTGTAAATTATTATTGTTAATAGTGTTATAATTATAGCATTATACATTGACATTGTTAATATTGTTATATATTGTTAATTGCTAAATTAGATTTGTAATTATTGATTAATTTAGACTTGCTAAATTAGATTTTTAATTATTGACTAATTTAGATTTGTAATTATTGACTGATTTGTAATTTAAACTTGCTAAATTAGATTTGTAATTAATGTTAAATTAGATTTGTAATTAATGTTAAATTAGATTGTAATTATTGAGTAATTTAGACTTGATTAATGGTTTGGGTTGCTGGCGAAGTCTTGTAATAGCTTGCATTTTTTTTTCTTTGAATGATGTCATCTTGCGTCTTGTCGACCTGTTACTTGGGGTGTGGGTGTAGTCCTCTTGTCAGTAACTAGGCTCTTAGGGAGTTAGATTCATATAGAGTCCTTGGTCCAAACAGGTTATGTAGCACCAAGGCTATTGCCGCGCCTATCACCTGGGGATGGCGCTATTCCTAATGAGGGGATCATGGCGCGCCCTATTGGATAGAGGCAAAGGATAATTTGGCTGGATTTTGTGCTTTCCGCTGTGGGGGTGTTGATCGTTGTAAGTCTGTTGTTGGCGCTTAGGTTGTAACACCTTCTTGCGTTGGATTTTTGTGCACCATAGAGGTTCTAGTTACTGATCGTCGAGGCCATTGTGTCAGGATTGTGGATTTTGTCCTTTAACTTGTAGGCATTGTCATGTTTGTGTCGGGTGGGTAGTCATTTCTATATTTTTATCCACGCATGTTTTGCCCCATTACTCGATGTGCTAGTGCGTTGAATCATTGTTGTCTGTTGCCTGATCGACGTGCGGGTGTTCATCATCAAATTATGTGATTCAATTGTTGTTGTTGTTGCCTTCTTACCTAAAAACAAACAACAAAATTGCACTTTTTGCTTCACTTGCAGTCGTAACAATTTGGAGTCATTACAGTAATCAAAATTAAATTTAGATAAATACTTGAAGTAATGGATTTTTTTATGTAATTGAAAAAAAATATTAATATTAAAAATATATAAATTATTGTTTGGATTTCTAGAATACAAAGAATCTACACCACAAGCTACATCACAATTTAAGGCACATCCCAATTTTATGCATGGTTATTACAAATATGAGAGATGAATGTTTAGGCCTGATATTGAATGATAATATTATAGTGTTCCTTTGTATTTTAAAATGTTACATTCCATATAGATAAATTCCATTGTGAGGAAATTATATTGGTTAACGGATAACAACTTACATTTTTTTTTGGGTTGAAAACAATGTTTACATAGTGTTAAATGATCACCCATGTACATAGATTAGGGAGGAATTTTCTTATTTAGAAAAAAAAATATGTAAGATGTTTTTGTGAAGTATGAAAAAAAAAAAGCGTTTTTTAGGAAAGTAAATACATTTATAAGGGAAACAAATTGTGTCCAACTACCTTCAAGTTGGTTATTAGATAGTTAATTTTGAAAGAGATTATTTGATAAAAAAATTGTTTTTAAGTATCTAGAATTTTAAGTTTGTTAAAATATTTAAAACCATTATTTTTAATTATCATAATTTTTAATTTTAATTTGATTATGAATATTTATATGTAATTGATAATTATTTTATTAACTATTGAAATTTTAATTTATTATTCTTTTTATATGACATCATTTTAAATAATAATAATAATAATAAAATTATTTTGATTATGAATATTTACTTACAATATTGTATTAATTATTGGAATTTTAATTTATTATGCTTTGTGCATGACATCACTTTACATAGAAAGTACTTTTTCAATACTATCATATAATACTATGATATGTGAATTCCAGTTTTGTTTCTTATTAAATAAATAACATGGATGGTATGTGAATGGGGACAAAAGAAATCTACACAAGTTACTTGAGTGAACTAATTAAATATTCAATATATATTTGTTTTCATATCATTTTGCAATAAATAAAATTTATCATTTAAATATATTTATTTTAAAATTAATCACTAATATGTATTAATTATTTAAATATATTTATTTTAAAATTAATCATTAATATTTATTTATTTATAAATAAGATATTTATAGAAGTAAAATTATTGATTATTTTCAATTTTTTTATTAAATAACATAGATGGCATATAAATGGGGACAAAAAAAATTTACAAAAGTAAACTAATTAAATATTCAATATATATTTATTTTCATGTTATTTTATAATGAACAAAATTAATCACTAAATTACATTTATTTCAAAATTAATCACTAATATGTCATAGATGAGCCATTTATAGAAGTAAAATCATTGATTATTTTCGATTAAAATATATTGTTGATTCACATGCTTCACAAAAAAAACCCAAAATATAAAATTGATTTTAATATAAAAATTTATTTCATTCACCTAGGTACATAAAGTTTTTGAATAATTACTTTAAGTTTGTTATTATTGGGCTATAAACATTAACTTCAAACAACATTGTTAATGACTCTTTTCCATATCTATTTTGGACAATATAATTAAGAAAAGAGCAATTTCAATTCAGCCTAAAGTACTTAGAAAGGATTTTGATAACACCAAAAATCTATATGTACTTCAAATTTGTCGAAAGTTTGGAAAACATTAGCTCTATTTTTTCATTTTATGGTAAAAAAACTTTTTTCTTGAATAATTTGAAGAAAAAAGATTTTCATAATAATAAAAATAACTATATTATTACAAAGAAATATAATCATAAAAATTATAAATAAAATCAATTATAATTAACTTTGATGTTATTGCACTAAATAAAAAGATGTAATCTATTTTAAAATATTTTAAAAATGGTAATTCAAAATAATTAGAACTCCCATTTATCTCAATAAAAAAATATTAAAACCCACACTTGAAGGATGCATGTGTGTATAACAATGTGAAGGTATATAATTTCAAAGGTGCGATCAAACTCGAATCTATCAAAGGCCCACATAGAATCTCTTTCGTTATTTATTTATTTAATTAATTGGTTCTTCATTTCCACGTGACCGAAACCAAGGCAAAAAGTCGTTCGAGCAATTTAAAAAAGTTGGTGGTAGTTTCACTTCAATTTCTATTTAATCCCCACCCTACACATGTTACGTACGTAATTGTTGTGTCCTTGACCCAACGAATCTTTTCGAGTCGTGGGGCGTACACAAACTAATAAAGTTTGATGAAAAATATCAATACCGAAATATTAGGTAAGATGCTATATTCAACAACTATATTTTTCAAAGGCATTGATGGTTACTATGTGGGACTAGTCAGTCTTGTGGGTCCATAAAATAAATTCGGTCCAGTATGTAAAGGTTATTCAAGTTTCAGATACTAGTAGTGAATTGTTTTCCTCAGTCTTGGTTTGAAAGAATATTTATTTAAATTAATTAATTGGAATTTTATATTTTCACTTGAATGATAGTCTTTGAAGTCTATCAAATAAATTAGGTCGAATAGGTAAAGGTTATTTAAATTTAAAATATTATTAATTTAATGTTTTTTTAGTTTTAATTTTAAAAAATATTTAAAAAATATTATCAAAATTAATGAATATGTTCAATTTTATGTTCAATTTCAATGTTTTTATGAATTTTAAACATTTTTACTTATGGTTATTAAAAATGAAATCATTAACATTACTATAAATTAAAGTTATGTGTTAAAAAATTATATATATATTTTTTATTTAATATATATATATATATATATATATATATATATTAAAAAACACCATATATTTATAAAAAAAGTTAATTTAAAATTAAAAAATTATACTTTTAGAAAAGTAAATTAAAAAAATATTAAATATATTAAATATTCATAAATTGAAATATTCAAAAAGTATATACTTGTATGTAACATTATCAACATCTTTAAAAATAAAAATAATACTGAAAGTAACCCACTTAACAACAACATTGAATGATCACCTTCCACTTGTTATGACAAACAAATATGTTGATTTTAAAATAAGTGAATGTTTTGATTTTACTTCCAAATATTATTTTAAAAACACTGTAACTTTAAAAATAAAAAGGTCCCAGCCTCTTTTAAGATCCTTATGCTAGAGTGGGTTATCTTCTAAGAAAAGTACATTTTAATTAATTATTAAAAATAATTAAGTAGTAAAGCCATGTTCATAATTGTAACCTTTGTTATTTGATTAAAAATTAGAACAATAATTTTATTTTAAGCAAAATGAATAAAAAGGAGATCATGAACTAATAATGGCATGTGGGAATGACACCATGAACAAATAATGTCATAATATATTATCATGTGGGAATAAGATCATGAACGAATAATACCATGTTCATATAATAATAATAATTATATCCCCGGATGGGGTGTTAGTGGAGTCCCTGTGGCGAGGCGAGAGACAGGACACGCTGCAAGGCAGCATGGAGCCACGTGATCGGCCTGTGCTGCAGTACAGCGTCGACCTGGGGGATTAATGGCGTTTAAATTGGAAGTGATGGTATGCGTAAGGGGCATTAACGCCACCTCTCGTTCCTTCGCACCTTGTAATATGGCTTGGCTCGTGGTATTCGGTATTACACCAGGCTTGCGAACTGAAGGGCTCCTTCCTTCACGGAGCAAGCGCAACCAGGCTCGTCCTAGCATAGTCGCCATTGTCTTTCTGCAATTCTGGTTTGTCCCAAGCCACATCGGCTCACCTGCATCCATGAAAGAGTGACTTCGGGGTAAGCCAAAGCGGGGCTCACCTTGGAAGCCTCGCAGACCTCCTGTCTCGCTTTCAGCTTCCCCGATGACTGGCTCCTCCTTACACCCCCTGTCTTTGCCCCCTACTGACTCCCCTCCACCTGCGCAGTCGGTTCGTCGTTGCTCTGCAGCTACCCCGCCACCAAAGCCATCTCTGCTTCTTCACTCCATGGCCACCCTCCCACGAGCGTCGCCTCCATCTTAGCGCTGTCCTCAGGACCCCCGAATGGAATTCGTCGCGACCATGTCCTTCCCTGCATCCTCGAGCACCTGGAGAGATGCACCAATGGCATTTGCAGACCCCAAGCGTCTGAGTCTCCACACGGCAACCCAACCCGCTGGCGAGCACTTTAGAGAACGCTTGGGCCTCTTGTACGATCTTGTTTTCGAGCTCCGAAGGGAGGTGGCGGACCTCAAGTTTTGTTTGCAGGCCACCGAAGACAATGTTGCCTCCTTTTTACAAATCCTCTCGGCCATGCACTCGGAGCTCTCTGCGGACCCCTCTGGCACTCCTATGGGGGAGGCACTTGGCGCTGACATGGATGGCATGCTGCGACAGGCAGCAACGAGGAAGAGACCAGCAGAACAAAGCGACCCAGTGGATAACAAGGAGTGTGAGGCGAGCAAGAAGAACTGCGAGGACGATCAGCCGATCAATACCGAGGCAGAACCGTGGGCAGAAGAACTTGGAGCCACGTGGTTGGGATTCTCGCCAGGTGTTTAGTTCTCTTTTGTTATGCTTACATTTTCTTAGGTTCTCAAACTAGATGGCTTATATAGCATGGACTCTCTTTGTTTTGCTGCATCAACAACTGTCTAAGACATCTGAATGGAGGTTGGCTGGACTGGTTTCCCCTCTGTTGGGGCAGTCCAGCAATTACAGCCAGTTTCATTGTGTATTTTGAAAAAA
>JASDQU010100250.1:656066-678253 GCA_032191745.1 Picea mariana | reverse complement strand
GTGTGTGTGTGTGTGTGTGTGTGAAATGTGGTGGTAGTTAGTATTTATTGAGAATAAATTTGATTTATTAGATTTTAAAAAGATGTTATTGATATTAATAATATATTAATAATGATATAATTTTTTATTAGTATAATAATAATAATATGATTTAAGTTCATGATTTAGTAAGACATCAAATTAATATATGAAATGTCTTTGTTTATGGGATAAGAGATCTCTTTTTTATATAATAATTTGATAATTTGTGTACTTAATCTATAACATGAGGTCACTTTGAAAATATGACATTTATTATATGAATTCTTAAAATGAATATTTAATTTTCTTATATTGATGTAATATTAAATAATGGAGGGTTTGACAGTTTAGGACTTTAAAATTATATAGGAAGATAATTCCATTAAATATTAATGGAAAGTTTACATTGAAATCATACAATTTCCATAACAGATCATTTGAATTTATAAATTTATCAACTATTAAGGACTTAGATATATAAGAGAATAATAAGATAAAATTTAAAAATATGATTAATTTTTATAGATCTATGTGTTTTAAACTTTGTTTTATTAAGTTATTTTTTTTTGTTTATAAAGATATATATATTTATCCTCCTTTAAATTCAAATTTAAAATTTTAAAAGAAAAAATACATATTTTTAACAATTAATCTATATATATATATATATATATATATATATATATATATATATATATATATATATCAAAATTGTTCTTATTAAAAAATTTATAATTTTAACTAAGGAAAACAACCAATCTTAATCTTAATATGAGTAACTAAAAGTAATATTTACATATATATAGAAAAATAAATTATATTTATAAAAAATAAAAAATAAAATTATAAATATTATTATGAATCATATTGCATAACAACAATATGTACATGATTACGAATTATAATAATGAAAATTTAAGTAAAAAAAATATAATTTTTGAATTTAAAAATTAAATTTATAAGGCTTTAAATGATGTTACGTGTGAACATTAGGACTGAAACAATAAGATAGGAACACATCACATATAAGATTAATTTCTAAGTAAATTGTTGCCATGAAAAAGTTACAAAATTGAGAATTGTTACTATGAATATGTGAAGTAACTTTGTATGGGCCAATCCCTATATGGAGATGGCTATGAGTGACACTCACATTCATCGATGACGAAATAATAAAATAAACTCTATGATGTCAAGGGTAATTTAAAAATTATATATGATAAACATTTATACATATACATTGATGTTGATTATACATTAAATAAATAAACTCCATGATCTCAAATGCAATTTAAAATTAGATATGATAAACATGTATACAAATATATAAAAATTAGATATGATAAGCATGTATGCAAATATATGGATGATGATTATTCATTTAATGTAGTATAGCATTGAGTTCAAAACATAAGATCGATTTCCATGTCATTTTTAAAGGAAAGGTTAATAAGGGTATGGGTTGACTTAGTCACATTAGATATTTTTTTGATCCATGTGAAATGTTCATTTCATTAGATTTTTATTAATTTTAATTTGATTTTTCTAAGTAGGTTGAAATTTGTGTTTTTAAAATGAAAAATGGGATTTTTAAATGGTGGAATTTTATTTTAAAAGATTAGAATAGAAATTGAAAAAATAATTTATAAAGTATAAAATTTAATTTTAAAAATGTAAAATTAGATTTTGAAAATATAAATATCAAATCTTATTATTATTTGATTTAGTGTTAGATATTTTTCACATGTATACTCTAATTACAAAGAATATTAAAGATATAAGATATATAATTATTAGATTTCAAGATATTCATCATATATAATCAATAGTTTTCAAATTTTTCTTTTTTTTTAATTCAATAACTTTTATTAAGCATATACTATATTAAACATCTTATTATTTTAAATACCAAATGCTTTTAATAATCATAGAAACATTTGTGTTTTGATAATACAATTTTTTAAAAATTTTAAATAATGGTAGAAAATTCCAATCACCTTTAATATATATGTTTCAAAACTCTTAAAATGAGTTAAGTATCATTTATAAAAACTTATTATTCATGTATTCATTATTATAAATTTTTGTAATAGTCTATAAATTACTTTCCTTGAAGTCATTTATAAGAATTGTGTTTCTACAATCATAAATACCATTACAAACAATGCTTTAAAAACATTTGCTCAAACTATTTGATATTGCGCATAATTTAATAACTGGATTTTTCATTATTATGTTTATTCATACATTCCACAATAAATTTCATACAAAATATTTCAACATTGTAAAAGATAACAAATGCATAATAATTGGATTTGTAAATAAATACTTATAACTTGTTTTCATTAATTATTTTTTGTTTAAATGGAAATGTCATAAAAAGATTACAAGTACTATTGAGTTTATCAAACACATTGGAATATTAATGAAACATTGTTACACATAGAAAATATTAGAGTAAAATATACTATTTGCATTATTTAAGAGTCTTATTTTTCTATAATATATTTCACATCACTAACCACATTCAGATGTAGCAAGCATGGCCACAATTGATCTAACATGTATGTGTCATTCACATAATCACAATTATAACCATCTGTAATTACATAGTACCCTTCATCATAGCTTTGAGGTTTAACTCAAGTAGTCATGAGCTAGATGTGAGATATCTTCTGCAAATTTATGGAGGTCATGGGTTTGACTCTCTTGATTCATAATTAGGGGTTCTGAAAATACAAGTGTGGTGGGTTAGCTCAAGTGGTTGAGTGTTGTGAATTAAAATATGTAGGTAATGGGGTCAAGTCCCCATATTTTTTTCCTTTGTGGATATTATGGGCCTCACTTGATTTCCCTCCTAGGTTAGGTTGCTAAAACTAGAACTAGTCAATTTATCACAGTACTCGTGAGTTTCCCTATAATGTGCATTCCATAATATATATATATATATATATATATATATATATATATATATATATANAGAGAGAGAGAGAGAGAGAGAGAGAGAGAGAGAGAGAGAGATTTCCCTTCGTCATTACAAATACATTTTATTTATTTTTTCAAATATTCCACAATCATGGAGTTTCTAGCATCATAAGCACCCTTAAAGATATTCCAAGATTTACTGATAGGTTTTATATATATACTTTTGGATTCTCAATACCAACATGGCCCTTTCTAAATATCACATCAAAATCACCTTCTATTATAAAGACTTTAAATTTCTTCTTTTTCTATCATGTTCTCTCAAAGAAAAATTCACTTTTTTTGTGTGTGTATATGTCCATGGAATAACCTCAAAAATACTAAAGCATTGTTCAAAGTATTCTCTAACCCTTGGGCATAGATAATAAATCTTTATACTTGTTTATATGTCTACATTTCTTAACAATGATTTGTTTATAATGATATTTTATAAATTACATGTAACAAGACTCCATTCATATTGAACATAATCAATTGTTTATTTAAGAAATCTCTTGTATATGAAAGCAAGAAAATGGAACAAATGGAACAAACTAATTAATATTGATATTTTTACATTGTAAAATTATTAAGTAAATTTAGTACAAATATGGTATGAAATTTTTCAAAAACAACAACATCATCTGCATACCATTCTTGTTTTTTGGTTGGTATCCAATCTATAAAACAATTACAATTATCATCATTGTTGGAAATGTAATCCTTTAGGGTTACGCACTTGATGAAATATGAAACATCAAGTGATAGTAACGGTCAACAAGAGTCCAAGAGACCTTGGACGATGAATTTGAAGGTCACATCATGTATGTATATGTGTATCATATGATTAATAAAATGTGCTTCACACTTTATCCATTGGTGTGTCTAACAGTGGTATCAGAGCACATTAGTATTTAGGGTTTGATTATTTATGGTAGTTATCCATAACATATGGGTGTGTTCATAAACACATCTCTTTGGCTACCAGTTTCTTCCCTTCTGCGTGTAAGTATATATGTTTATTTCCTTTGGTGTTTGTGGTATTAGAGCACATTAGTATTAGGGTCTGATTATTTATGGTAGTTTTCCATAACATATGGGTGTCTTCATAAACACATATCTTTGGCTACCAATTTGTTCCCTTTTGCGTATAAGTATGTATGTTCATTTCCTTTGGTGCTTCCTCTCCCCTTGCTCTAGAAAATGTCCCTCTACCCCTCTGGTCGATTCTTTTGCGTTCGTCAGTGCCCATTTGGGTCAGTCTTCCCCTGTGAGAGAAAGTCTATCTCTACGTTACTATTTTTTTGGCAGGTGTTAGGTTTTTGAATCCTAATATCAATTTTCGTTTTCACTATTTCCTTGTGCACAAATACCCTCGCCAATGAGCTTCCCACACTCTCAACTTTCTATATTTTGCAGTGTATATTCCACATGCTTAGTTGACATAAATTCTCATGAGTCGAAGGTCAGGTTGGACAAACAACTTGGGTCGCAGAAGCTGCAGGTTCTCTCCTCTCAGAGCCTTCATATGTGAGAAGAGATATAACAAAAACAAAGATATAACAATGAAATATACAGAGATATAACAATGAAATATGTTGAGATATTGCACGAACACAAACAATGAAGAAAAAGACATAACAATGAAAAATACAAAGATATTGAAATAAACACAAAAATATAGTAATGCACAATTTTTATTAATGAGAGAATGTACAAAAATTATAAAATTATAGAGTGGATGACTCTCTAGAATGGTGGCAACTTATCTCTAAGAAGAGATATGATGGATACGCTCATTGACAAGAAGATGATGATGTTTAAAATGAGGCTCCAAAGGCCCTTTTAACATAAAGAAAATCCAAATCCGTAACCCGAAAAGATGAAACGCCAAAGCGTTTGTGGGTCTCGATGGGGGTAGTTGGTATGTCAACTTCCCAAGGGCGTAAATTTTTCATATGATCTCTATTTGAGGTGCACAATAACTCGTTGTAAAGGTCTGTCTAAGGACTACACATTTTTCCTTAACACTCTATCTAAATGCTATGGTGTGATTATGTCGGGCCCAAAAAACGTTGTTTAAGACCTCAAAACGACCCTAAAAGTTTAGGACCCGAAAAGTTGTAGAAAAATTTCCAAGGTGGAAACCCTTCTTTTGAGCCAACAAAATAGGTGGGTGGCCACCAATTTCTTCCTGGATCAATATGGCATAATTTATGATTATTCCAAAATTCATCTCCAACTATTTTTTATCCCATTCGTGCCCCATCTTCCACTGACCAAAATGCATCTCCAACTATTGTTCTTTTTCAAGACGATGATAAAACTACATTTTCCATTGCATATTCTCCATACCGTAACACCTTTCACAACTAACGCAGTTGTGTATGCCATCTATTACAGTGAGTTATGGTTTATCACAGAGTGCAGTAAAAACAATATGGAGCGCCACACATGATTTGAACTCGGGTTGAGGTTTATCATCATGTATATATACGTGTATCATATGATTAATAAAATGTGCTTCATGCTTTATCCATTGGTGTGTCTAATAGTGGTATTCGAGCGCATTAGTCTTTAGGTTATGATTATCTATGGTAGTTATCCATAACATCTGGGTGTGTTTAGAAAGGCATCTCTCTGGTTGCCAGTGTATGCCCTTCTATATGTAAGTATGCCCATTTGTTTCCTTGGGCGTTTCCTCTCCCCTTGTTGTAGAAAATGCCCCTATGCCCCTTTGTTTGATTATTTTACATTAGTCAATGCCCATTTGGGTCAGTATTCCCCTCTAAGAGCATGTATATCTCTATGTTACATTTTTTTTTGGCAGGTGTTAGGTTTTCAAATCCTAATATGAATTCTCATTTTCACTCTTTCTTTGTGCAAAAATACCCTCGCCAATGAGATTCAGATGCTCTCAAATTTATCCAATTTGCAGTGTATATTCCACATGCCGAGTTGAAAAAAAATCCCGTGGGTCAAAGGTCGGGTTGGACAAACAACTTGGGTCGCAGAAGTTGTGGGTTCTCTTCTCTCAAAGCCTTGATATGTGAGAAGAGATATAACAACAACAGAGATATAACAATGAAATATACAGAGATATTACACGAACACAAACAATGAGTGCGAAGATATAACGATGAAAAATACATAGATACTGCAATAAACACAGAGATAAAGTAATGCACAGTTTTTATTAATGAAAGAAAGTATAGAAACTATAAAATTACAGAGTGAATGACTCACTAGAATGGTGGAAGCTTATCTATGAGAAGAGATGTGATGGCTACGTTCATTGACAAGAAGATGATGATGTTTACAATGAGGCTCCAAAGGCCTTTTTAACATAAAGAAAATTCAAAACCCTAACCATGAAAGATGAAACACCAAAAATTTTGCAAGCCCCGATGGGGGTAGTTGGTACGTCAACTTCCCAAGGGCATAACTTTTGCATATGATCTTCGTCTAGGGTGCATGATATCACGTTGGAAAGGTCTATCCAACGACTACACATTTTTCCATCACACTAGATAAATGCTATAGTGTGACTGTGGCGGGACCAAAAAATGTTGTTTAGGACCTCAAAATGGCCCCATAAGTTTAGGACCCGAAAAGCTGTAGAAAAACTGCCAAGATGAAAACTGTTGTTTTGAGCCATCAAAATAGGTGATTGGCCACTTTCGCATGGATAAATATGGAATAATTTATGATTATTCCAAAATGCATCTCCAACTATCGTTTCTTCCATTCATGCCCCATAATCCACTGACCAAAACGCATCTCCAGCTATCATTCTTTGTCAATCCAACAATAACATTGCATTTTCCATTCCATATTCTCCATACTACACCTTTCATAGTTAACACAGTTTTGTATGCCAACTCTTACAGTGAGTTAGGATTTATCATAGAGTGCAGTAAAACAATATAGAGTGCCACACACGATTTGATTTTGGGTTGAGGTTTCCCACTTTCTCATGCACGATTTGTGAGTGCATTGATTGGAAACTTAGGTGCATGACTGAAGGGTTTTTAAAAAAACGATGAATATAGATGGGTATAAAAGAGCAGGGAGGCCATGACCGTGACATGATAAATGATATCATTTTGCACATTTAAGATTTTCACAAGTGAGGGTTCGAACCCACCACTCCAACTCATCCAAAAAGCATACTTCTTGCGAGTTACCTTAAGAATATCTAGAGAAAACACCAGTCCCGGTGATAGCATGGAGGATATAACACTAACTTTCCCAACGCCCAGGATATTTAAATGTATATTTGAATTTATTTCCTGAGTATTGAGATCGCATGCGCTCATGAAATTCAGTCATTTAATTCAGTTCATGGACATTAATTTCTATCTGATGCATGCGTCTATTTTACTTACATTTTGTGGCGAATATGATTTTTGGTGGCCAATATGTATCTTTTAACACTATTGAGTTTTAAAAAATTGCTAAGCAACACATTTCAGAAAGGAACATCGCCAATCTTTACAGCTAGCATTTCAACAATTGTCGATATGTAAATGTACTATTTTCCTATGTATTAATATGAATATGCAAGGATCCATTTCTGTGCACGTTGATACATCTGAGGATTTATGGGCATAGCTCAACTAAATAGACCACAAAGTCATGATAGTGATATAATATGATATCATTTTATTAATAAGTTTTTCTTAGATATTACATCGCCTTTAAATAATGAAGTGCATAAGGACCAAGGACAAAAATGAGGACAATGGATCTAGCAAATGTTGGAGATACTTCACACACACTAAAGTTTTTTTTTTTCTAAGGTTTTTCGTGTGTTTATTAGTCATTATTTAGTCTCCTATAGTTTAGGGAGAATACTCTCTTCAATTCACACTTCAGTTTGATCAGTTGAGTGGAGTGTAGATACCACATTGAGATTATCACCATGCAACCTTGGGATCATCACCAGCAAATGTGCATTGTCCTTGGGATCATCAGCAAACTAGTGCATTACTCACAATTCCATGATCTCCTCCTCACTTCACTCTGTTTCAGCCAATTAACTGAAGACTGAGAGACTAGTTAACTCAGACTATGTGGCAGTTCTCTCCCATAACTGCCTGAGAGACTAGACTAGGTGGTAGCTTACTCCTATAATTGTTGGTGTGTGTCGAGATCACTTTATACCACCACTATCATGCATTGGATTCTCCTCCAGTGTGAATTAGTTGAGTTATACAGAGTATATCATGTGTAAATTATAATTCATTCATTTGGTTAATGTGAATTCCTCCATTCTTTCTCTCCTGCTTCTCTTTTCTCATATTTTCTCTGCAAATTGTGTATGTCATTTGCTAACTAGATCTATTCTGCGCATTTTAAACACATTTACATGGTATCGGAGTTAAGGAACAGCTAGGGAAAAGAGACACCAAATTATTTTTGCAGGTACCAAAGATTGAAGACAACAGAAAAATGGAATTTCAAAAATAATTCATTCTTACACCATACAATTTCTTTCCATGGAAGGAGAAGATGATAATTCATCTTCGAGGAAGAGGATTATACAGGTTAACCATGAACATAGAAACTGAACCAACATCAGCCATAGAAAAATACAAGTATTCAAATTGAATGGATGAAGCGTTTGGAACTATTTGCAGTCTGATTTCTCCTGAACTCTTGTTTCACATATCCTCCTATAAAACTCCCAATGAAGATTAGACCACCATGGAAGGTATTTTTGGTAAACATGACGAGATGAAGGGACACATGCTCAAGGTGGAATTTCTCACATTGGATCCAAAAACCTTCGACAATATCCAATATTTCTTTACCAAATATAAGGATTTGTTGTCGCAACTCAAGGCTTGTGGGGTTGATCAATTTAAGGAGGATAAACAAATGGTTCTTACCATTCTCTCCAAACTTGGTCTGAAATAATCAGTGTTTGTATATACATTTAATTTGGTTAGGCTCGCCTCTGGAGCCACCTAGATGATTCCCTCTCTTGAGGCCTTTATCAAGTCTATGACACAAGAGAAGAACAAGCTCATCAATATGGGAAAAATCAAAGGCCCAAAGGTGCATGTACTTACTGTACAAGATGGTAGTAGTCATCAATATCATAAATATAAAGACAAAAAAAAATTAAAGCACATGTAAATCCAAAGAAGGAAGGGTACTCAAAACCCTTCAATGATGGCTCCGGATCCAAAGGTGGAAAGGGAAGAAAAGGGGAGAAACGCACTTGTTTCCATAAAGGATTCCATCCGAAATCCACATGTATGAAAAAAAAAATAGATCTAATGGACCAAATACTTCATCAAAACAACCTTGGAGATCGCATACCCGAGGGTGCCAAGAAGAAGAATCCAGAAGATCAGAATCCCAAGAAAGGAAATTATAGTCATGCTTTGATTGCCATCAACTCCTCTTCCGATGCTTGGATCGTAGATTCAGGTGCATCACACCACATGGAAGCCACAAAAGAATTATATTATTCATTGGATGCATGAAAAGGTCCTCCTATTTTGATGGGGGACAATTCTCCAGTCGAGGTCACCGACAAAGGAAGAATTGAACTCACAAACAAAAGCTTCAAGAATGTGCTACACATTCCCAAACTTTTCGTCAATATTATCTCTATGTATCAAATGAAAAACTCTAACACCAGAAAGAGAGTCATATTCACACCTGATGTAGTGGATATCTATGACATGAAAACTAATTCCAGGGTTACTACCGGTGAGGTAAATCATCAATTTATACTCTACACATTTTCTAAATTTATTGAACAAGATTTTGCATTACTGCTAACCCATGCTGATGAAAGGAGTAGGATATGGAACGAAAGGTTTGGGTATTTAAATTTCATATATATGCAACAACTTAGCAAGCAGTCAAAATATTGATGGTATACCTGACATCCACTTCTCCAAAGGAATTTGTGAGGGATGTGTTCTTGGAAAACACCCTCAAGAGAAATTCGACAAGGGAAAGACTCAAAAGGCTTCCTTTCCTTTAGATCCAATCCATAGTGACCCTATGGGCCCTTTTCTGCATCCATCAGTGAGTAAATCATGGTATGTGGTCATTTTTGTTGATGATTTCTCACGCTTCACATGGATTTTATTTCTTGGGCAAAAATCAGAGGTCTTTCAACACCTCCAAGATTTCAAATCCCTTGTCGAGACACAGTCAAGAAAGAAAATCAAAGTCCTCCGAATAGATAACGGGGGAGAGTATGTCAACCATGAGATACAAAATCTTTTTCATGAGGCTAGGATTCAGTTGCATCAAACGATTCCCTATACTCCGCATCAAAACAGAGTTGTTGAATGGAAAAATTGATCTCTAAAAGAGATGGCATCTTGCATGCTACATGTAAAGTCACTTCCACCGATATTATGGGCCAAAGCACTTAATTGTAAAACCAAAATAAAAAATAGATCTCCCCATATATCTGTCAAGGATAAGACCCCCTGTGAGGCTTGAAGCATCCTCAAACTGGAAGTGACCCACTTTCGTATTTTTGGTTCATGTGCATGGGACAGGATTCCCTTTGAGAAGGGAACTTGATCCACAGAGTAGAGAGTGTATCTTTGTTGGATACCCCGATGGTGTGAAGGGATACCGACTCATTGATATTTCCTCAGACCGGATCATCATTGAGAGAAGTGTCCAATTCGAGGAAAGTGTCTCATGTGTACCTTAGCAGCCACATGCAGACACTTTTTTTCTTCCACCTGTCATAGATGATGAGCATGCACATGATGACTCTTCTTCAAATGAGAGTTATGATTCAAATGATCCAGATATAGAGTCAGTATAGTCAGATGGAGAGTTAGTGCATGCAGATGCAGATGCAGAGACAGATCCGAGGCCCAAGTGGGCCAATACTGCTCTTCAGAATGGAGGGGATCTTGTTGAGGATTCAACTAATACTAGGATCCTCCTCTTGCACTCATTTCCACTAAATTAATTCCACCCAGACATATTTTCTTGGTTTAATCTTCAAATCCAAATTCCTATGGTGAGGCTGTTGGAAATCCCTTTAGGGAATCTGCCATGCAGGAGGAGTACAACTCCCTCCTTGAGAACCAGACTTGGGATCTAGTTCCCCTTCCTTCACGAAGGAAAATTGTCAGGTGAAGATGGGTCTATAGGACCAAGAGAACAACAGATGGACAAGTTAGAAGATACAAAGCCAGGTTAGTTTCCATAGGATTTTAACAGGTGCACGATATTGACTATGATGATACCTTATCTCTAGTAGAGAATATGGATTCCATACATTTGGAAATTTTCATTGTGGAATCCAAAGGATGGGAAGTCCATCAAATGGAAGTTAAGAATGCATTTCTTCATGGATATCTCTCTGAGGAGATCTATATGGAGCATCCCCAGGGATTTATGTAGGATTCATCTTTGGTATATCGACTGAAGAATTCTATTTATGGCCTTAAGCAGGCCCAGAGGGCATAGTATGACAAGATGGACTCATACCTGCTRTCACAGAACKTTGTACGTTGTAAGTTAGACCTGAATGTTTACATGCTCGGGATGACTAATTCATTTCTACTCCTAGTTCTATATGTTGATAATCAGTTTCTCTACTTTAGTGATTGTTGCAATCAAGAGGATTCTACATGATAGGTTCTTGATGACRTACATGGGTCCACTACATTTATTCCTTGGAGTCGAGATCATTCAGGATGCATCAGTCATCAARCTGTCTCAAGCCAAGTATGCATAAGATATCCTTGAGAGATTTCACATGACAAACTGCAAGTCTKCCCCGACTCCTTTCCTATTAGGAGTCAGACTGGAGGATGGTGGGGACACTCCACTAGTTGAAATCACACTATATAGACAACTAGTGGGGAGCCTTTTGTATCTCACACACTCTAKACTAGACCTCTCTTATGAAGTTGGAGCAGTATCCAGGTTTATGAAAGAGTTGTATGAGCTACATTGGAAGGTTGCAAAGTGTATCCTTCAATACATACAGGGAACCATCACCTTTGGGATTCACTATGAAACAAACTCTACATTGGACCTGATCAGGTTCATTGATTTTGACTGGGCTGGCGATAACATTGATTTCAAGTCCACATATGGTTACTCACTCAGTCTTGGTTTTGGGCCTATCCGTTGGTCGAGAAAGAAGAAGGATTCTATTTCTCTATATTCAGTTGAGGTAGAGTACATAGGGGTAATTAACATAACCATTAAAGCTATGTGGCTACAAAAATTTGTCAATGAGTTAGGAATTCAAGTTCATCGGTCGATCATCATATGGTGTGAAAACCAGAGCACTCTGATGTTCTAAAGAGATTGAGTTCAAAGGCAGTGAACAAAGCACATCAAGATCCACATGCACTACATTTGGGACTTAGTACACAGGGGAATCATCGACCTACAATTTTGTCCTTCAACAGAACAGACTACATACATATTCACCAAGACCTTAACTGGGAAACAATTCCATTCTCTGTGCAGTCATCTTGGAGTGAAGAACACAGTTGCCTAGCAATTGTCGGTTCTTCTTTTTACATACATTGTCCTTTTAGGGGGGGGTTTCCCATGCATTTTTCCCTCTTTCCTCGTTTATTTCAGTGTATCTTTTGTATTTAGGTACCTAACGTGGCCTCATTTCCGGGACCCATTCTTTATTTTCACCGTAGTGATGTTCAGGGGGGGTGTTGGAGATACTTCACACACACCTAAGATTTATTTTTTATAAGGTTTTCTCTAAGTTTATTAGTCACTATTTAGTCTCCTATAGTTTAGGGAGAATATTCCTCTAGGAGAATATTATCTTTAGTTCACACTTCAGTTTGATCAATTGAGTGGAGTCTAGATGCCACATTGGGATTATCAGCATGAAACATTGGGATAATCACCAGAATAGTGCATTACTCATGATTTCTTGATCTCCTCCCCACTTCACTCTATTTCAGTCAGTTAACTGAAGACTGAGAGACTAGTTAACTCAAACTAGGTGGTAGTTCACTCCCGTAACTTTCTGAGAGACTATAATAGGTGCAAGTTTACTCCCATAATAGCTGGTGTGTGTCTAGTTCACTCTATAACACCAATATGGCACATTAGATTCTCCTCCAGTGCACATTAGTTGAGTTATACATATTATATCATGTGTAAATTATCATTCATTCATTTGGTTAATGAGAATTCTTCAATTCTTTCTCTCATGCTTCTCTTTTCTCATATTTTCTCTGCAAATTGTGTATTTCATTTGCTAGCTAGATCTATTTTGTGCAGGGTCAACACATTTACAGAAAAATGATTGTACATTTTTACTGCCACTTCTAGATACACTTTGGAGATGTCATATTTTCTTGTATAGATGAAAGCAGGTTTAGGACAATGACATTCCTTTCTTGGGAAATATATGCAAGACATAGACAAAGGAATTTGTAAGTATTTCTTTCACGGCTAAGAGAAAAGGAAAAAAAAATCAGAAGTGAGAATTGAACACCCCAGGAGACCAAAAATCGATCCCAACTACTATTGGCCTCCATGCAAGCTTTATTTCTCTGTCTCTTAACAACTCACCTTCTCGGACAAATTTGCAAC
The DNA here is from genome assembly GCA_032191745.1 of Picea mariana. Classification (NCBI taxonomy): domain Eukaryota; kingdom Viridiplantae; phylum Streptophyta; class Pinopsida; order Pinales; family Pinaceae; genus Picea; species Picea mariana. Next base: position 664,687 of record JASDQU010100250.1, on the reverse strand, counting down.
TAACCAGTTTATCAAAGACCGCCCACACTCTATTAGACATGATCACTCAATATAAAAAATATGTTGAATTGAATCGATTTTGATTGGATTCCTAGTTATCTATCAGAGAAATCAACTCAGTCAACATCATTGTAAGTTTACATGTGAGCCTATAGTTTTGAAAGCTGAATTACATTGTAAATGGATGCATTTTCGGTAGTAGACGATACCCTTTATTTTTTGAGCCTCATTCGCTAAGTTTTTATTTTAAATTCTAATTGTAAAGTCTAGGTCGAGTTGCAATAAACCATGATGTCTAGTTTTGTCTTAAATATGGCTCGTGTTGAAGAACTGTTAGAGTATTGGACACTCTAATAATCTCCTCCATGGATGACACAATCGCCATTGAAAAAACAACTTTGAAGTATGTTGTCACATGCTTGCATGTTTTTCAAGAGAAATAAACATTACCTCAAACTCAGAATCATCTTCTTCACGATGCACTTGAGTGGAAAAATCTACGACAACATTCTAAACTAGTTCTTGTTCAAAACCCTATTTTCAAAGACAACGAATATGTTGACGCTGATTCAAACCAATAGACAATGCAACAACAAATCAGTGAGCGAAATCCATATTCAAGTACAAATCAACTTCCTCTTTCCAAGATATTCATTAGACCTTGGTAAGAAATTAGGCAGAACAAGCATAGAATAGGTCTTGGATATGAAAAGGATGTCACCTTTCATAATCCATATTATACCAAATCGATCTAGTTCCAAAGTGTTGGATTGCTTCAAGATTGTTCATACTTACCTACTCCAATTCAAGAGAAGATCCTGAAATTCCAACATTGTCAGTGTGTTTTCCATGTTGAATATCAATGCTTTGATCTTCATCCTTGCGAGCATTATGGAAAAAACAATCTTCATTCAAAAGGATTTTTCTAAACACAAGAAAATTGCAAGAGTAAAGAACCACTGTGGGTGGACGACTTCTTCGCAGTGGTCATCAATAGCCAAGAAGATATCTCATTCATATTGACAAGTCCATTTTCGAGTATTAACACAACTTGAAGTAAAAGGATTTACATATTCTCACCTTGTCCTTGATAGTGGGGAAAAACATTGATGATTGACAATCAAGCTTCAAGTTTCAAATCCCTATCAATCGAGTAGCAACAAGCGAGCGTGATTTGGTTTGTGGTCACCCAAAACCACCAAATTGGTTTTTGGTTTCCCTTAAACCACCACTTAGTAGTAGAATTACAACTTCTTCTAGAAAACAGTTTGTGGTTTCCCTTAAGCCTCCACTTGGTATAAGAATTCCATCTTCTTCTACATCACAGTTTATGGTCATCTTTAAACCAAAATCGAGAGAACTTCCAATTAGCACAAGACGTCAGCTTCCAACTTCTAGCTAACTTAGGAAATGTTCCAAGTACCATTGAGCCTAGAGAAAGGTTCCAGAGTTTTTGTTCATCCTTAAACCACAAGATTGGTTTTTGTTCTTCCTTAAACCACCATCATCATCCCGTTTGTGGTCATCCCAAAACCACCATATTCAGAGAGAAAATTTAGCCATAAGAAGTTACACACTTCCATATTTCAACTACGCGCTTTTAGATATCAGATCTCACCTTGGACTCACATATACCCCTTCGGATTAAGGGGGGGAATGTTGGAAACGTAATCCTTTAGGGTTATCCACTTGAAGAAAAAATGTCAAAACATCAAGTGATAGTAATGGTCAGCGGGAGTCCAAGAGACCTTGGATGGTGAATCCAAAGGTCACATCATGTATATATACATGTTTCATAAGATTAATAAAATGCACTTCACAATTTATCCATTGGTGTGTCTAACAATCATCATTCCTATAACAAAAATACTGCAAAAATTTATGGAAATTTAGTAATATTGACGTGTTGGAAGATTGGTTCTTGTCATTGATGTCAACCCTAGCCATTGGATTTTGGACCCCACAGTTGATCGAAGTAGATAGACATGAAGGAAATTAAACATGTAGATACAACACCCATGGATAAATAGTATAAGTCATACTACTTCCGGTGGTATGTGGCATGTCACGTGCATCCTCACGATTGAGGAGAAATGATTTTTTGAAGATGACAATGTAAATTGAAGCAGAAACTACATGTCGGCCCTAATGTTAAAAGGAAGTGACATAAAGGGTATACATACATATCATTATAAATTCATTTTATACACACAATTTTGTTAATGAACAAGGAGATATAAGTCAAACTTTCAGAGGAAATATGAGGTAAAGAAGGTCGAATTTCAAGGGAGGATGAAGTCTCTTGGTGATGTGTTCTAAGGTATGTTATTTACAAGTCATATTACCATTTTCGCTATAACTTTGTTTCTAGAACGATTCAGATGGTGAAATTTAGAGGCTATTGAGAAGACATATCCAGGTACCTGGGATAAAACTTTCAGCTCTTTATTCGTTAAAATTTGGAGATACACTATTGTGGAAGATAGGGTTTTTGACTAGTCCTGAAGCTAGTCATAAACAAGTGTTCCGGGTAAAAAAGTCATAACTTCTTCATAGAGAATCCAAATGAAGTGAGACCAATTGCATTGGGAAAAATATGTGTTTTAGTTTCTTGTGTACAAATTTCAGAATCTTATGTTAAATATTGAGCGCAGAGCATTCTTTACATGTTCGCTCTCTTGAATAAACCAGAATTGAATAAGGTCTACCATTTTCTATATAACTCATTTTCGGGTGGAAGGAAGGGGAAAGGATGGAGAGGTCAAACCTCTCTTGATATTGGAGGATTGTGTCTTCCTTTTAGAGGTTTATCCCTCCCTTTATATTTTGAAGTTGTATCTTCCCTCGGAATTCATTACTTCCCTTGAACAATAACTATTGATTATTTCTCATATATTATGCATGGTGTATTGTGGTGTATTGGTGTAACTCTTCTACTATTCTTTATTTCTCATTAGATATAATTGAATATATAATCTAGTTGAAATATCAGTTGAAAAAGTTTTGAAATTGTACTTGATACTGATTCACCCCCCTCTCAGTATCAACAATTGGTATCAAAGTGGGTTACCTTTAGTACAATTTAACCACTAGAAGGAAGATCCTAAGCAGAAATGGAAGACACCATTCCAAATGGGATTCCACCATTTGATGGAAGCAATTTTGAATACTGGATTAATAGAATGGAAACTTACTTGAAATATTTTGGGGAAGATGTTTTGTTCTCATTTTCTTAAGGATACAATTCTTTGAAGAAACCAAATACTGCAACTCAGAAGGAAGAAAGAAGGAACAACAAATTGACAATAGATACCATCCTGCATGGATTAAGAGATCCAGTGAAATCCAAGGTGGGATCATGTGCATCAACAAAATAGCATTGGGACAAGCTACAAGACCTTTATGCAAGGTAAGAAGCAGAAGAAGAAGATGAAGAAGTTGAATCAAATTACAACATCTCAGATTTCAAAGAAGCAAATAGAGGTGAGTTATTTTGCTTTAATTATGAAGGAGTAGGACATGTTGAATTTGAATGTCCTTATCCAAGGATTGAAATAGATGATATTGCAAAGGAAAATTCCAATGAAGAAGAAGAAAATCATGAAGCATAAATGATTCAACGAGAATATGAGAATCTTAAAAAATTGAAGCATGTTGAGATTGAAAATAGCAAGCGCAAAAAAACACATAGAAAACTAAGAAGTGAATTGGGTAGTTTTGAAAAGACAATTGAAATCTTGAAGAAAAAATTAGAATAATTTGAGAAGATAAGAGAAGAAACCATTTCCTTGAAAACTCTACTCAAAGAAGAAAGAAGAATAGGAGAAGTAAGAAATGTCCAAATGATGAAGAAAGAAGAAGATTGTGAGAAACTTGAAAAAGAAGTTGTCTCATTGAGGAAGATCTTAAGAAACTCTCAAGTTCCAAAAGACTTAAAACATCTTGGATGCATGGGTGAAGCTTTATACAAAGAAGATGCAAATACCAGCAAGAAGGTTGAAGAAATCTCTACATAGACAGTTGATGAGAAGTGGACCAGGATACCAGAAAGAAGGAATGATTACAAAAGAGATGAACATCCAAGAATACCTCCTACCTTCATGAATCAAAGAAGCTTCAATCAGTCTGAAGGAAACTACATAAGAGTATATCATGAACCCATATGGACTACATCACAAAGAAGGCCACTTACTCCCAGGTATCAAAATTTATTTCTTGGTCATTGTTATACTTGCAAAAATTTTGGACATAAGGAAATTAATTGAAGAATCAATGAAAGGAACAACTATGTAAGAAATATGAATGGTGTAAATAGAAGATATGGAAAGAATCATGGATTTGTCAACATAAGTTATAATTCATTTTTCCCATTGATGGACAAAAATATTATATACTACAAATGTAATTATCTTAGTCACAAAGAATGAGATTGTGGATATATGAATGAAGATGCTCCTATGCCAAATGTCCCTATGCAAAACATAGTATGGAGAAGGAAAGAGATCCCAAACAATGAAAATTTTTGAATAACATTGACCATTGAAGAATGTAAAGAGGAAGATGAATGGTACATAGATAGTGGATATTATTCACACATGACTAGGGATCAAGACAAATTTATCAGCTTGAAACGAAAGGGTGGCAATGTTGCATTGGAGATGAATCATTTGCCAAAATACTTGGAAAAGGTTTAGTAGAGCTTGGAAGAAAAAATGTAAAAGAAAAGAATGTCCTATTGGTTGAAGACTTGAAGCATAATCTACTCAGTGTTAGTAAAATGTGTGATCATGGATATACTCTAATGTTTGACTCAAAAAGATGAAAAATCAAAGAAGAAGGTTCAAGTAGATTGGTTGCAACTATAACAAGAAGATCAAGTAACATATACCTCCTAGAAGCACAAAAAATATCCAAGGAATAAAGAGACAATAAAAATGAAGTGTTATTAAGTGCTATATGTTCAGGGGGAGAAGCCCCAAAGAAGAGAGTTACCCTTTTCCATTAAACTGAGGGGGAGCATCCATACCCCTTTATATTTATGACTAAGGGGGAGAGAAACTAGGATCATGAGGACTGGGGGAGCATGAGTGTTTCCATCAATGACAAAGGGGGAGATTGTTGGAAGATTGGTTGTTGTCATTGATGCCAACCCTAGCCATTGGATTTTGGACCCCACAGTTGATCGAAGTAGATAGACATGAAGGAAATTAAACATGCAAATACAACACCCATGAATGGATAGCATAAGTCGTGCCACTTCCGGTGATATGTGGCACGCCACATGGATCCTCACGATTGATGAGAAATAAAATTTTTAAGATGATAATGTAAATTGAAGCAAAAACTACATGTCGGCCCTAATGTTAAAAGGAAGTGACTAAAATGTATAAATACATATCATTATACATTCATTTTATACGCACAATTTTGTTAATGAACAAGGAGATATAAGTCTAAATTTAAGAGGAAATATGAAGTAAAGAAGGTCGAATTTCAAGGGAGGATGAAGTCTCTTGGTGATGTGTTCTAAGGTATGTTATTTACAGGTCATCTTATCATTTTCGTTATAAATTTGTTTCTAGAATGATTCAGATGGTGAAATTTGGAGGATATTGATAAGACATATCCAGGTATCCATGGTAAAAAGTTCAGCTCTTTATTCACTATAATTTTGGAGATACACTCTGTGGAAGATAAGGTTTTTGACTAGTCCTAAAGCTAGTCATAAACAGGTTCGGGTAAACCATGATGGAAGATTGGTTGTTGTCATTGATGTCAACCCTAGTCATGGGTTTTGGACCGCAATATTGATGAAGGTATTTGGACATGAAGGAAAATGCACATGCAGATACAACACCCATGGATGGATAGCATACATCATGTTGTTTCTGGTGGTATGTGGCACGTCACATGGATCCTCATGGTTGAGGAGAAATGAATTTTTGAAGATGACAAAGTGAATTGAAGAAGGAAGTACATGTAGGACCTGAAGATAATTAAAGAAAAGAATTACAAAATAAGAAAGTGTCAGGTCGGCCCTAATGTTAAAAGGAAGTGACATAAATGGTATAAATAAACATCATTATACATTCATTTCATACAAGTTGAATTTTAKAGGTAATAAGAAGAAAAGAAGGCCAAATTCGAAGGGAGGATGAAGTCTTTTGGTGATGTGTTCTAAGGTATGTTATTTTCAGGTCATCTTACCATTTTTTCTATAACTGTTTCTCTAGAACGATTCAGATGGTGAAATTTCTATGGTATTGAGAAGACATATCAAGGTACCTCTGTTAAAACGTTCAGTTCTTGATTCTCTATAATTATGGAGATACACTTTGTGGAAGATAGGGTTTGTGACCAGTCCTGAAGCTAGTCAATAAACAGATGTTCCGGGTAAAATAGTCATAATGTCTTCATCGAGAATCCAAATGAAGTGGGACAAATTTCATTGAAAAGCGTATGGATTGTAGTTTCTTGTGTGCGATTTTTAGAATCGGATGTTAATTATTTAGCGCGAGGCATTCTGTGCAAGTTCACTCTCCTAAATAGACCAGAATTGAATAAAGTGTACCATTCTTCCTATAACCTATTTTTGGGGAGGATTCAAGGAGTGAAAATTGGAGGAGTTTCAAAGAATAAATTGAGTAATATTATCTACAGGATCAGAGTACTCCAAGAATTGAAGAATTGCAGAAATTGAAGAAGTCTCAGGAAGCATTATCAGGTTCTATTTGATGATTGGTTGATGGTGATGATTTAATGTAAAGTTTTATTATCTCTCATATATTCTTGGGTGGAAGGAAGGGGAAAGGATGGAGAGTTCAACTCTCTCTTGATATTGGAGGATTGTATCTTCTTCTTGGAGGTTTATCCCTCTCTTTACATTTGGAAGCTGTAGCTACCTTTGGAAGTCATTACTTCCCTTGAACAATAACTATTGATTATTTTGCACATATTGTGCATGGTGTATTGTGGTGTACCTCTTATACTATTGTTCATTGCTCATTGGATATAGTTGAATGGTTTAAGTATAAGTTGAAAAAGGTTTTAAATTGTACTTAATGCTGATTCACGCCCCTCTCAGTATCAACAATTGGTTTCAGAGCAGGTTGCCTTCAGAATAGTTTAACCAATGGAAGGAAAATCCCAAGTAGAGATGGATGACCATGAGCACATTTCAAATGGGATTCAAAAATTTGATGGAAGAAATTATGCATACTGGAGTGATAGAGTGAAAACTCACCTAACAGCTTTGGGAGTAGACATTTGGTACTCAGTTATAAATGGCTATGTAATCCCAAATAATGCTCCAACCGATCCAAATGAGAAGAATCTTATGAGTTGTAATTCAAAAGCCAGACATGTTATTCTAGCAACATTGGCACCAACCATTGATAGCAAAGTGATGGGATGCAACACTACTAAAGAGGTATGGGACAAACTCAAGAATATCTACGAAGGTGATCCAAAAGTTAAGCAGGTTAAGCTTCAACGACATAGAGCAGAATTTGAAAATTTGAAGATGAATGAAAAGGAAGATATTGCAACCTATCTTCTTAGAGTTGATGAAGTTTTTAATGCTATCAGAGGATTAGCTAAAGAGATCGATGAATAGTTGGTTGTACAAAAGGTGTTGAGATCACTTCTCTTGAAGTATGATGCTAAGGTCTCCACCATTGAAGAAACTAGGGACTTGACCAAAATGACATTGGATGAATTACATGGGACTCTTATGGCATATGAAATGAGAACAGGTTCAGAAAGTGACCAGATAAACAATGAAGTAGCCTTTAAAGCTATAAAGAAGACAAAAGACAAGGATAATGACCTTGATGAAGAAATAGCAAATTTCGTAAGAAGGTTCCAGAAAGGAAGTGGAAGATACAAAGGTAAGTCTCCTCTCAAACGCTTTAATTGTGGTAGAATAGGACATATTGTTGAAAACTTTTACTATAAAAAGAGAAGTCTCAATAATAAAAAGAGATTCTACTCCAAGGATGATGACATCTCCTCATATGAGAGTGATGAAGAAGATAATTATGGAGGAGAAGTCCTCTTCATAACCCAAGAAACCCAGGATGATGATCATAAGAATTTTAAAGAAGAAGAAATCATTTGCGAAGAAGATTTAGATGAAGAAACCAACCTTGATTCCTTTTGGGGATACAAAGACAATACAGAGAGTGAACAAGAAGATGAGAATCTTGAAAATTTGAAGCATGTTGAAACTAAAAATAACAATCTTGGAAACACAAATATAATACTAAAAGGTGAATTGAGTAGTTGTGAAGAAGAGAATTACAAGCTTGAAAAGACCATTAATAGCTTGAAGGAAACTATAGAAGAATAGATCGTGAAACCAAATGGACCACACCACAAACAAGATCACTTACGCCTAGGTATCAAAATTTCTTTCTTGGACATTGTTATACTTGTGGAAATTTTAGACACAAGGCAATCAATTGTAGAATCAATGAAAGGAATAACTATGCAAGCTACATGAATGGTGAAAATAGTAGATATGAAAATGTTCATAGACCTTTCAATAGAAATTATAATCCATTTGACCCATTAATGGATCAAAATATTGTATGTTACAAGTGCAATAATCTTGGTCACAA
>JASDQU010100250.1:607236-651641 GCA_032191745.1 Picea mariana | reverse complement strand
CATGTTCTATGTGATGATTGGTTGATGGTGATGATTTAATGTAAAGTTTTATTATCTCTCATATATTCTTGGGTGGAAGGAAGGGGCAAGGATGGAGAGTTCAACTCTCTCTTGATATTGGAGGATTGTATCTTCCTCTTGGAGGTTTATCCCTCCCTTTACATTTGGAAGCTGTGGCTACCTTTGGAAGTCATTACTTCCCTTGAACAATAACTATTGATTATTTTGCATATATTGTGCATGGTGTATTGTGGTGTATTGGTGTAACTCTTATACTATTGTTCATTTCTCATTGGATATAGTTGAATGGTTTAAATATAAGTTGAAAAATGTTTTAAATTGTATTTGATACTGATTCACCCCCCTCTCAGTATCAACAAACCAATCATAAATTATTCATAGATAATTCAAATGAAGTGGTACCAATTGCATTGGAAATAGTATGGGCTGTAGTTTCTTGTGTACAAATTTAATAATGTTAAGTCAAATACTGAGCACGGGGCATTTTGTACAATTTCTCTCTCCTGAATAAACCAGAATTGAATAAGGTCTACTATTTTCTCTATAACTAATTTTTGGGTGGAAGGAAGGGGCAAGGATGGAGAGGTCAAACCTCTCTTGATATTGGAGGATTGTATCTTCCTTTTGGAGGTTTATCCCTCTATATTTGTAAGTTGTAGCTTCTCTTGGAAGTTATTATTTCCCTTGAACAATAACTATTGATTATTTCTCATATATTGTGCATGGTGTATTGTGGTGTATTGGTGCAACTCTTCTACTATTGTTCATTTCTCATTGGATATAATTGAATATATAATCTGGTTGAAGTATAAGTTGAATTTTTTTTGAAATTGTACTTCATACCGATTTACCCCCCTCTCAGTATCAACATGACGGACTAGATACACTATTCAATGACGAAAAAATAATATTAAATTAAAAATCAAATTACAACTATTACTTGTCATCACAGATAATGGTTTTGAGTGTTTTTAACTGAGACTTTATCTTTGGAAAATTCCCTAGATGACTCAAGAAATAAAACAACTTTCCTTTTATATTTATATCTCTTTGATATGAACCATCAAATATCTAACTTGTTGGAAATTCAAAGCAAATGTCATCACTATTGTATTTTGAATGATATTTACCTTCATCTATAAATAATATATTTGATTTTTACATATGTGTCCATATTACATAATATTCATGTCCAACCATTTCTTGTAAATTTGTAGTACACCATCAATATAGATTAATACAAAATATGTATAATACAAAATATGTATGCATGAAATATTTTACTCCGATGAAATCTAAATATAAAAATAATAGGGAAATGCCAAAATGTTCTCATGAAACATTGATTACATCAAGGCTAAACATCTATACATAATAATAGGAATAATCATGCATAAAATTAGGTTTTCTATAGGATAATGTTTTTCTAAATCCATGAACTCCAAACAAAAATGATCTAAAGTAACTACAACTATAGTTAAATATAATATTGAAAAAAAATTATTTAAAAAATAAAAGATAAAAGAGTCCTCATAGAGATAAGATTGTTAAAAAATATATGTATAATTTTTCCCTTGAATTTTAAAAATATTTAAAATAACATATTTTTTTGTTCATCAATTATTTTTTTTCAAAAATTTTCATATTCAGTGTCTTCTGAACTACCTCCATGATAGAAATTAGTCATTTTTTCACAAAATTAAAAAATTTAAATATAGAATATAAAGAAAGAATTGTACCTCCATATGAGGTATGAGTGTCAACTATGTGAATCGAGAAATGTTGGACCCTTTATTTATAAACACATGTTATTTCAAAGGAAAATTAAACTATATACTGGTTGGTATATCATAAAGTTGTAAACTTCAACCTTGTCATTCCATCTCCATATGAATAGTAGGGGTGGTCTCACCTTTCAATGGAATTATCAAAGTTTAAACTATTAATAACCTATGTAGAAATCCTTTTAATAATTTATATAAATGCTAATGAATGGGTACTTTATTACACGTATCTTACTCCTTTTGTAGTATTGAGAGAATGCTTCTTGAACTATTTTTTCTATATAGATATAGACTAAAAATTTGTAGGGATGAGTTTATGCATTTTAATAAAAAAAATACAATAATTCAATTACATTACTTCTTATTCCTTTATAAACATATGTAATCATATAAATAGTAAAAATATCATAAAAAATAGGTTGAAGAGAGCTAATGTCTTTAATTGTGTTCCAATTGTGTTCCAATTGAAGCGGGATAATAAACAAAGTGTTGATTTTCCTAAGACTGCATTGTATCGCTAATTTCCCCACACACAAATAGTGACCTTAGGTAATTTATGCTCCTCCTCCTCTCTCTTTCTATTCTTCCCTAGTGATTTTATATTTTTTTCCTCAGAAAGCATGTTGTACATTTGTGCAGAACGTTAAACAATATTTGTTTTTCTTGAGATTCTAGTTATTCATTATTTTAAATATGTAAATATTTGCAAATGATATCTCTAATAATTATTTCATAATTGGAACACTTGTAATATTTTCCTAAGATTTTTACATGAATATGAGGGTCAATTGTTATACTCAACCAAACTAACCAAACTACTACTTTTTATGTTATAACTCATTTACTTGTTGTTGATGTAGTTAGGTATGTGTAATATTATCTGTATGATTAGTTTCATGCACTATACATTGTATTAGGGGGTTGGTAAACCCCTACTAATTGGGGGTTCAAGGGAAAAGCCCCCAATTTTGTTTTTTGGGGTGTTATTTTTTGGTCCATTTTTTGGCAGTTTTTTGTCAATTATTTTTCAACCCATTGTAATATAATTTCGATTAAGGAATCTAAAGTGGATTGATTGATTTTGGATTTGGATGCCATGCACATGTATGCGTGCACACACACACACACACACACACACACCATTATAAATGGTGAAGTTAATACAATGAGAGTTAGAGGCGTGACTCTAAACATTTGTTGGTTTTCCCTATTAATAGATTCTAGGGTAAATTTATGAGTATTGTGTGTGAATGCTATTGTTTTTACTTTATGTTTTATAAAGAATATGTATTTGCATTGCTATACTATAAATGTTTAAAACTTACATTTGGTATTAGATTAGTTATTAGATTCAGGGGGATTCCTTTGTTGCTAAGGGTTCAATTATCTTGGGTCTATGATAAACATGGTTTTAGTGGGATATATATAGTGGTGATTCTTGTGGTGAAATAAAATGGCAAGAAGTTATAAAATTGATTTTGAGAAATTTAATGGGAAAAACTTTGAGCTTTGGGTGTTGAAGATGGAGGATCTTTTGGTAGACAAAGAATAGTGGGTCGTTGTGGATCCTAGTACTACACCTATGGTCTATAAGTTGAAGAATAGATGAAGTTGGATAAGAAGGTAAAGAGAACAATCTAATTGTGTATTTTAGATTCAATTTTACTAAATGTCTCAGGAGGAGATACGACAAAGGTGTTATCACATAAGTTAGGGGCTTTGTATCAGTCTAAGTCCTGGGTAAACAATTTTTTCCTTTGGAATAAGTTGTACCTCTTGAGGATGAATGATGAAGACTCGGTGATAGAGCATCTAAATGCCTTCAATACTATGGTATGTAAGTTGATGTATATCAACATTTAAATTTATGATGAAGATAAGTTCATTAGTTCATTAGTTTATTATTTTCGTTGCCATATTCATGGGATAGTTTGGTTGTATCTAATGGGAGTAATGAAACCACATTAAAAATTGATGATGTCATTTCATCATTGTTATCATAAGAAATAAGGAGGAAATCTAGGGATAGTCAAAGCATGGATTCCTCATTTGTAAGAGGATGTTCCTTGTATAGAAATAAAAACAAGTGCTCAAGTGGGAGATACAAATCTAGAGGTAGATGCAAATATCCAACAAAATCCTTAAGGAAATCAAGAGATGTGGTAAAAATGGGAATTACAATAAGGGTTGTAGATCTAAAAGTGTTGAGAGATGGAAGGGATATGATTTTGTTCCTTCCAAAGAAGAGAAGACCTCATAATAAGAAGGAGGAGAAGTGTACATGGGGGGAAGTGTACATGGTTTCTTCAACACATGAAGATCATGATGCATGGATGATTGGTTGAAGTTCATTTTTTCATATGAATCCCCAAAAGAAATGGTTTTTTGAATATGAAAATTATAGTAAAGGTGTCATTTTCCTATGGGAGGAATCGACAACCAAAATCATCGGTTGAGGAAAATTCAAGTTCCTTCTCAAGGATGGAAGGATTAGAACACTCCCTGGACTTTTTCACATTCCAAGGTTGGCTAGAAACTTGATATCTATAAGTAAGATGAGTGATGTAGGTATACATACTATGTTTGAAAAGGAAATATTCAAAATGGTTTCAAAACAAATGGTTTTAATGAGGGGGTTTTGAAATAGAACTATGTACAAGTTGTTGGGAAAAACTCTCAGTAATGGGTGTAACAATTATGTTGCGAGGGTGGAATTGAATAATAGAGAACACATACTATCTCTGGAGAAAATACAATGGTTTAGAATGAAATACTAAGACACATTAGAGAGAAGGTAATTTGAGAATTGCATGGTAAATGTATGGTTGAAGGTATGTCTTATTGCACTATGGATTTTTATTTCTATGAAAATTACATATATGGTAAACATAATTAGGTAAGATTCTCATTTGTTGCTACAAGAGAAAATGGAATCTTATATTTATTACAAATTGATGTGTTTGGACCTATGCCTATTCCATCACTAGGTAAATGAGTGCACATGGTTCGTTCATTGATGTTTTATCAAGGAATGAATGGATATATTTCCTATGAAATTAATAGAAAGTGTTTGGTAAATTTAAAGAGTTTAAGGCTCTTGTGGAGAATCAAACAAAGAAAAAAATAAAGGTTTTGAGGATAGATAATAGTGGATATTTCTATAGGAATGAATTTGAGGAATTCTATCAAAATATCAGTATAGTGAGGTAGATGACTACTCCATACACACCTCAACAGAATGGGGTTCTAGAAAGGATGAATATGATGTCGATGGGAAAAATAAAGGAGAATGATAAATGATACCAGGTTAGTATAGGAATTATAGGTAGAGGCAGCGGGTACTTCATGTTACATGGTAAATAGATCACCCTTGTTAGAGGTGGTGGACAAAAATATGCATGAGGCATGGAATAGTAAAAAACCCTCTCTTAAACATCTCATGGTTTTTGGTTTTGATGTTTATGTACATGTTACAAAGGAAAATAGGAGTAAGATAGATAATAAAGCTGAAAAGTGTATCTTTATTAGTTATAAATATGGTGTAAAAGGCTATAAAATTTTGAATCTAGTAACTTAGGATATTATTTACAGTCAGGATGTTGTCTTGAGAGAGGTTAAATATGTTCCCAATTAGGAAGTCCTACCAAAGGAAAAATAACTATAGATAATAGATATTGAGTTGGAGGGAGAAGAATCTGAACCAATAGAAGAACATGAATCAGAAGAAGAAGAAGAAGAAGAAAAATCTCATAATCTAGTATTGAGGAGATGGGTTCAAGAAATAAGGCAACCAGAAAGGTATACTCCATCTAATTTTTTCTCTATTTTTTATTTATTTTATATTGATGATGATCCCATAATTGTTAGGGAGGTAGTGGATTTAGAGGATGTTAAACTCTGAAAGAAGGCCATGGTTGAATGTTTACATTGTGCACGGTTTGTAAGACCCTAGGTTCGAGTTATATTTGACCAACAAAACCCACCAGAAACCGGCCCTTTCTGCATCATTTGCTTGCACAAATGGCATCTCACTCAAGTTATCTATTGGGACTACAATATCTAGGTTTCTGTAGTAGTGAGGGAATGGAAGGTGACCAATCTATTCATTCTTACTTATTAGTTATGTGCACCTAAATCTGTCTTTATCCTTTAAGAGCTAGTTAGAGAGTTCAAGTTCATATTACCATTAAGTTCCTTATTACAACATAACCCATTACTTCAACAACCATGATTATTATGCCATGAATACCCATAAGATAAATATACTCTAACATGCATCCAAACAAATTACATAAACAATCACACAAAATATAGTGAACACGAGATTTAACATGGTTCACCCAACTCTAGTCTACATCCATAATGACTAGCATTTTTATTATGTGTTTGTTAATTTCTTCAGGATTTTGCACTACGCTTACAAAGATATGTCATGGTTATATTTCTCTTATCCTAGCCTAGTCGTTCTATAGTGAAAGCCTTTGTATCTCTACATCATCTATTACATTCAGACATCGATTCTCTCCCTTATCAACCCATCCTATCAACCTTCTTAATAACATACATTCTCAACAGTTTGGAATAGACTCCACAATACTGCTCGAGAATAACCACATGGAGGAACCCACTTATCATGAACCCCTATTCTCCCAACCCATTACATATTTATACATACAATCTAGGGCTTAAAAAACTACATGGTTCTTCCCCAAACCCTATTACAATGCATGACTACTCCAGTTAACTGGTGGTTCAATTGATTTTACTTTCTTTTCCATCTGCATACTTCTTTTCTTCCATTCTTCCTTCTTTTGCATGTCCTTTGGTCTTTAGAACTTCAATCTATCATCCTTCATTTTTCGTCTGCTTCCTTCACCATATGTATTCTCTTCTTTATTCCTTTATATGATTTATCCCTATGTTTGCACATTGTCCTCCTGGATGTGCCTCAACTGTGCACTCCCTAATCTTCCTTTTTCTTCTACGCATCTTTGTTGCACACTTCTTCTATACTTAGGATTTTTACCAAAATTGTATCCCAAAAATTCTTGTCCAACAGGCCCCCAACACTCACATGTGGCTTGTCCTGAGCCACTTAGGCATGTTTCTTTCTCCTCCATGACTCAATGAAATTTTGGGAGGCTTCCTTTGATACCTCCACTTATTTGAGTATCGTGGCCTCTATTTCCACGCTATCTTTGCCCCCCTGTGTAGTCAAGCTTGTAAGTTTCTCTTCTTATTCATAGGATTCTTACTTTACCTTTCCTTGTCCAGTGGCTAATTCACCTATTACCCTTACTTATTCTTCCTGCAATGATCCCAAACGTTGTTGAAGGATCTTTTGTTGATCCCTCATATTCTCCACTTCCAAGTATGACTGACTCTGAGCCAAAATGGTTGCCATACATTCAGTTGGTGGAAGTGTAGTTGTTTTATTTGAAGCTTGATGTGCCTTTTGTTGTCCTTCTCTTAACTTGGCCTCATTATCCTTCATCTTTCGATCCTCCACTAAGTTGGTCTAGATGTGCGTGCTCTCCTCACAAAGTTTGGCACACTTTTCTTCTATCTTCTTAATGTTAGCAACTGTTGTCATTTCCATTCTCTCTCTTCCTTCTATGACTTTTGGTGAATTTCATGGCGCACTATGCAATTGTAGTGATCGAAATCTCTTTATGCCTTCGCCAATCTTCAACACTTTTTCTTCCAAAGTAGCTTCCACTACTATGGGGACTTTTGGAATGGCCTTGTATAATTTCTAGACATGTGCTTGTGTTTTCTGCGTTATACTTCCAAATTCATCATTTTCTTGGATGGATTTGTTTAACCTTTCCTCAGACTCATTTTTTTCCTTCATTACTTCCTCCACTCGGCCTTCAACATCCTATTTTTGTTGGAGTGCATCATATTGTTGTTGTAACTGGGCTCTTTCATCCATCATTTTTATCATCTCCTATTGCGCTTCCCCACTTCAACTCTTAATCTATTGCAATAATCCTATTTACAAGTGTTGTAATCTTCATATCGACATCCTCGATACCACTATATTTAGGTGTCCTAGCATGTTCGCCTATTCTTTTAATTTGGATGTTGGAAATTCAAGTGCATCCATCTCAATATGGAGTGTTCTATGCCCAGATACTAACTGGGTTAAGACTGAATGTGCACTATATTCTTCCTTTCCTAGGATTATGGATGGTATTCCTTTGATCCTGCTCTCTTTTGATAGGCTAGTAGCTGCTAGAGCGTTTCCAATTGATCTTGCACTCTTTGTTGTTTCTCTTCTTACTTCCTTATTGCTTCCTCCATGATTTCTTCTGCAACATCATGTAATTGGAAGACTATGCAGTCCATATCCTCATTGGTCAAAGTATATAATGGGGTTTCTCTATATGCTTGAGTCTTCTTGCATGCCCCACTTGTTAGTTATTTCCCCTTATCCTTTCATTCGAATCCTATTGTGAGGACTGTCTACTAAGCTGTGAATGGGCCTGGCACATCTCCTGTGCCATTTTTTTTCTCGTTCTCCTTTTGGTCATCTCGTTCCTCAACACTCTTATCTTTCTCTTCTTCCTCTTTTGGGTGCCCCATTTTCTCTGTTGGGATTTTCCACTCCTCTTCATAGTCATTCACAATTAGGCATATGTCTTCTGGTGTCAAACTATAGTTGGTTGGAAACCACTTGCCCGTTGGGTCCTTCTTTTCTTGCACATACATGTGGTGCATACTTGCTTTGAAACACATGATATTCTTATATGTTTCCACCATCACTACTGATATGCGCAGTGTGTGTGCAACTAGATACGCGATATTTTCCAGTTATACAAAAAATATGGCATTAATGTCTTTTTGTCTTCTCTTAATCATCATATGCCATAAGTTCACATATCTCTCAACCATATTTCCTCTACCATATGTGCCCATGTGCTAACAGTATCTTGTTTCCTGCCATTCGACTGGCGTAATAAAAATCAACAACCATGGATAGTGAAATTATGTTCCCTTTTCCTGGGGCTCAATACGATCTTTCATAAATTGGTTCACCAAGAAAGTGGCCCAGTTCATTTGAACCCCTTTGACACATTTTTCTGCATCTTCAATTACTACAGCTGGTGCTTCATCCTTCCTACATTTGCGCAACAACTTGTAGGCCATTACCTGCACTGCAAACCAGACATTGGTGTAATTAATGTTTTTAACATTCAATCCCATTTTCCCCCTGAATGTATGGAAATATTCCTTCATTGATTCTAAGAGGGCTCTCTCTCTTGTCTTATTGAAAAAAATGGTTGGACCCTCACTGGATTTTGGTAGCCCTGTAATTCATAAAATCAACAGTGTCAATTGACACTAGGGGGTCAAGCCATAATGTCCCCCCATGGACGCAACAATGATCAGGGGATCAAATTTTGCTCAAAAATTTGAAGTGCTCAGAATCGCTTCAAATCGAACGAGAGCGTAGGCCTCGTCGTTGCGAACCCAACACAACTCGTTTGGGTTCAAATGGACGTCAGGAGTGAGAGATATCACATTCTGTTCAAAATGGCAAACAGGTAAAAAAGGGATGCTGAATGTACAGTCTGTATGAATGATGACGTGGCAGACCGTATGGATGACATGGCAGGTCATATGCTGACATGGCAGACAGTTATTGGATAGTTGACATATGACGTGTTTTATTGGCAGCGGATGGGAATGTGACACGTGGCCCAATCAAAGGTCGCCATGTGTCACTTGCTTGTTGGTTAAAACCTTTGCACTTAGTAGGAGTCGACCTCGTGACCTCTGAGGGCAGGGTAAGCTTTGGGAAAGGCCACCCAACTGATGCACCCAGACATGTTCCTTGTTATATATATGCAAATCAATATATTTAACATTGTTGTAATGTATGTTTGGGCATGGACCGGGCCAGGGCTAAGCCCCGGCTCGTGGTCATGTGTTATATTATATACGACCAATGCTATGGTGGTTACCATCGTAACCATATATTACAATCGTTTGTTATATGTGTGCGGTTTGGCATACCATGTGACCACTATACATGCGCGAGGGTTTGACATACGGTTTCAACGGTTGTTTAAACATTGAGCCCTATTGTGTTGGCGCGTGGTCATATGACTGCCATGTGCCCACGGGCCTTGGTAGTTAGGTCCAGCGTGTAACGGTTCGATAGTTTGGACCGGTTGTGTGGTTGCACCCGGTTCCAAGTTTTTATGCTTTAAATTGTGTGTGGGCTAGGTTGAGCCATAGGAGGTGCATTTTGTAGATGCAGAGACAACAAGCTTGAAGGGGAGACTTCAAGGAAGCCTATCTTCTTTATTTTTTGGCCAAACGAGGTGTCGAAAAAGCCCAGCTAGGGGTTTTTGGATGTTCTGAATCCATTGGAGCAGTCTATTGGTCATTTTGAGCATTGTAAAGTACAATTTTGAGAACTTTGAGCAAATAATACAAATGGTCCATTGGAAGCTGGACTATGAGATGTAGCCCAAGAGAGGGGTGAACTCCTTTATCATTTGCTGTGTTATGTGTTTTCTATTCATTGATTATGATGTTGTTTATATGCATATTGAATGATTAAATCCTATTAAAGATGTGTTTGCAAAGTTGATCCATTTGCTTTTAACACATAAAATTTAACTTGCAAATATTTTCAAGAATACAAGTCTTCTTCATTTTTAGATCAAACAAAGTAGAAGCTTCACACAAGCATTAATTTCCAAAATGCGTTAGAAGTGTGGGATATCCAACAGTTTCAAAATGACCACCTTCTCCAACCTTGTTTCCTACACCTGCGTCTCCAACACTATCGTTGACATGCCCAGAAAGCTCTTAGCACAGAAGTAATTGTATCTATCCAGCTCCATGAATTTATGTTCATCGATGATATCATGATCCATGAACTTGAGGCTGGCAACCTTGTCGAGCATATCTCCTTCAATGCTTACACCAGTTGGAACTGGTGATGTTACCAATGGGTATTTCCCATTTTTTGGTACATTGATTGGTGGAGCATTATCCATCCTAGGTGGGATGTAATTTTTTTGGAAGTTGGATTGTGAAGCCGAAGCCGAAGCTTTGGGTACTTCCTCAACCAATGGCGTATCTATTGGTCGTTTTGACTATTTTCGCACTGCTGCTAATGTTACTCCAACCTTTGGTGGGGCCATCTCTCTTACACATTAGGTTCCTTAAATGGCTTTGTGTCTATTATCTGGCAGTTATATCTCAACTCTGATGCACTTAGATTTTCTCTAATTCTCTCTGGTTTTCTCACTCTTGCATGCAACAATGATTTATTCTTAGCAAACCTCCATTGTTTTATGCCTTATTTCTAGTTGTGCATGTCTCATCCTGCCTTAACTAACTTTTCCAATCCGCCAACGGGGTTGATAAATGTGTCTTTATTACCAAATACATCGTGTGATTTTCCCCTCATACTTCCAATATGTCATGATTTTTCGTGGATTTTTCCATTTAATATTATACGACGTCTTTATGACTTGTCATTCCTTGTTTGTAGAGATTTTTTTTGTGCTTTAATGCTTCCTACGATCTTGTCATTTCCAAACTGCACAACTCATCTGCTGCTTCACAGTATTTTTCTTCTATGCTTTATTTTCTGACTAGACGCAGTTCTATCCTGATGTGTGATAACGATTCCTTTTGCGCAATCTCCTATGCCTTGTACTCTATAATCATTTTCTTTTTTCTATATCTACTTTTTATTTGTTTTTCTTTCTTTTTCTACTTTTTATTTGTTTTTCTTCCTTTATTTAATTTTTTATTTGTTTTTTGTGTTTTTCCTTCCTAATATAGTACAACTACTATGATACATTTGTTTGAGCAAAGACTTTCAGTTGTCTATGTAGAGTTTCATCCGACTTCCACTCACCATTCCTGCAAGGAATTCTCCATTCAGGTTTTCTAACTGCGCAACACATATCTCAGTTACATGTTGAATCACATAGGGTTCTAACCAGTGCATTCTAAACTTTCTTGGATGTTGTATAAACTTACTGTCATAATGTAATACTAAGTCATCCACTTGAAATTTGTTTTGTTTGATGTGTCGATCATGCCAATCCTTCTCTCTTTCCTTCTGAACTTTCTGATGTAAACCAACTACAAACCAATCTTCCTCAAGATGTACTAACTATTCCAATATCTCCTCTATTACACAAGAGTTCGATAGATCAGTGATCACTGCAAAGCGTAGGCTAGGTACAAAAAAATTCATTGGCATCACTACTTCCCATAGACCAAAATAAAAGGTGTCTTCCCTGTCAAATTTTTACTGGTAGTCCTGTAAGCCCATAACATTGCAGGAAATCTTAAGTCCCAATCGTCTCTCCCTATGTTGCATTTTTTTGTCAAATTGTTGTCCAATATTTTATTGAAATATTCCACTATTCCATTGGCCCGAGGATGATACGGGGTACTCTTCTGATGATGAATTTGAAACTCCTGAGTTAATGCAGCAATTGTCTTATTCAGAAAGTGGGTTCCTTGATCACTAAGTAATATGCACGAACATCCAAACCTTGTGACTATATTCTCAAACAAAAACCTCACATCAGTCTCCATGGCGTAATCAATAATTGGGGATGCTTCTTCCCATATTTTCAAATACTCCATTACAATGATTATGTACCTTTCCCCTTATCATCTTTCTTGTGGATTGATTGGCCCTACAAAATCTATGGCCCATTTATCAAATTCTTGAAATGTAACTTGTGGATTTAAAGGCATTTCATCCCTCCTAGATGGATTTCCTACTCTTTGACATACATTGCATGATTGATAATATTCCTTAGAATCTTTGTGAAGTGTAGGACACCAAAGTCCCGCGTAAAAAATATTTTTTGTAGTTTCTCTCCCTACATAATGTCCTCCTGCAATTTCGTCATGTGTTTCTTTGAGTATCATTGACCTTTTGTGTTCTAACACACGTCTCAATATTCCATATGCACCCAACTTGTATAAATTCCCTGCAATCAACTCATAATCTGCTACTTTCACTACCATTTATTTCTTCTATGCCATTGTCATATCTGATGGAGCCATACTTGTACTCAGAAACTACACAACGTCTAAGAAGGAATAATCCACCATATTTATTGCAAATAGTTGTGCATCAGGTATGTTGTCATCTAAATTTCCTGCATCTTCTCCTAATGATATGTGCGATAGATTATTTGGTCCTACATTCAGCTTCCCTGGTTTAACTACAACCTCAAAATTGTATTCCTTGAATAATAGTGGCCATCCGCATATTCTCCCCCCCAACATTGGTTTGTTCAGTAGGTATTTTAATGCAAAATGGACTATATACATCTTAAAGTGAAACCTCAATAAACAATGTCTGAATTGTTGTAGCGCATATACCATTTCCAATCCTTCTCCTTCCATGGTAGTGTAATTATTCTTTATTATAGATAGCTTCCTACTTGCAAAATCAATTGGGTGATCTATGTGTCCCTCCCTTGGTTGAGATAGTATTGCATCCAATTCTATGGATGATGCATCTATGTGAACATAGAATTCTTTGTTCCAATATGGAAATATCAAAATCAATGCGTTACTAGTTTTTTCTTTAAGGTATCCAAGCCCTTCTGATAATTCTCATTCAATTGAAACTTTTCTTCCTTCTTCAGAAACGTTTCTATCAGTGTTGTGATCTATGCATATCCCTTAATATATTTCCTATAATATCTTGTGTGACCTAGATTTTCCCTCAATTGTCCAACTGATGTAGGTGGTTGTAACCCTAGAATCACTGCAATCTTTGTTGGATCTACTAGTAATCCCTGATTGCAGACTACATGTCCTAACAAAATTCCAACTGGTGTACAAAAAATACACTTCTTTAGGTTCAGTGAAATATGACACGGTCTACACCTATCGAACATCATCCTGAGTACTTTTATGTGATCCTTTAGTAGACTAAACATAGTTCAATCATCTAAGTATACTTCAAGGAAATTATGAATAGATTCCATAAAAACTGCAACCACAACTTTGGAAAATACCGTAGGGGAATTCTTCAGTCCAAAGGGAATCATTGTATATTGATAACTTCCCCTCTCTTTTGTGAAATTATTCTTGTGTCAGTCTTCTTGCATAATTTTTATCTGATGGTACCCCAAAAATCCATCTATGAAAGAATAAGTTTCTTGTCCCCCTACGCTCTCTAGTACCTCATCTGTGAATGGTGTTGGAAATGGGTCATGAAAACATGCATCATTCAACTTTCTTAGATCCACGCAGGTCATGATTCCTCCTTTCTTCTTATCTTGCACTACCATTGGAAATATCTAGTGATATTCTTCTACTGATTCAATGATTCTTACATCCAACATCCTATCTATTTTGTCCTTCACCTTCTCTTTGTACTTTGGATTTAACATGTAAGGTTGTTGTCGTACTGGTTTATCGCATGGTTTCAATAAAATATTAATTTTTGCTAGGTATCCTACTATCCCCTTCATCTATGAAAATGTCATTGGGAATTGGTCTTGATATTCTCGCAGCAAGTCTGCAGTCTTCTCTATAGTCTCATCGCTCCAATAGTCTCCTATCTGTCAAAACTTCAGATTCTCTGTCATCCCAATGTTTACTTTCCACATCTTTATGGGTTGTGTGTAAGAAAATGACTCAAGTTATGGTCCTTCTATTGCTCGTTCTCCTTCTGTTTCAGGCACTTGTACATTCCCGAGATCTTCTTCATCCTATTCTTCCTTATCCACATTGTATCACTCCAATTACTTATGGAAAGTTATATTGGATCTGTGCGCACTGCATAGTGGTACCACCTTCATCGGCCCTTATTTTGAGAAGATATTAGTTTGAATAGCCTATAGAACTGCATCTATTGTTGGGGATTCATTTTCAAAAGTAAATGTGACTTCAAACTTATGAATCTACTCGCCTCGTCTTGTTGTCTCTCTATGCATTTGCAATTCCAAATACCAGTTCTTCGGAATTGTTTCTAGTGTGTGTATAAATATGTGTGTCCATTTTGTTTATGGTACTAAACTCAATAAATCCATACACTTCTCAACATGACCTACTGGATCACTCTCTTCTATATACTTCTACACAATGTTTTCTACCTCAGTACCAAACCTAACTTGCATTAGTTTTCTGCATTGTGACCAACCTTTCATCCCCTCTCTGTGTGCATCCCACCACCTGGATGGAGTCTCTTTTAGGAGAACATATAGTGCAAACAACCTTTGTTGTCGAGGTACCTTCAACTTAAATTCCTTTACAAACAAACTTATATCAGTTAATCCATCATACCTAGGTGGATCACATAGCTCTATTCCAATCCAGTGCAATGATCAGGTTATGTGTGCACATTGTCTAGTTAACACTTCATGCATCCTTTGTTTCCAATGCTCTAGACCTTCCTCTAAGTATGATGCAAAATAACTTATACTTCTCCAACTTATCACATCATCTGCAATAGGGTTGACATAATCATCCATCTGTGCATTCATATTATACAAATTGTCAATGTCATTTCCTCTTGCTAGCTCTGTGTATCTCTTTCCTTCAATTGGGTCCAATGATGTAGTAGATTTTAAATCTCCAACTTCAAATATCATCTCCATCCTCTTCAAATTAATGATCTCCTAGTTATCAAAATCCCATTCCATTCCCATCAATGTTGGACATGGTTGACTATCATCCATGATCTCAATAACCTCAAATTTTGCCACACTGCACACCCCATCAATGTTCACAGGTACTCCTATCAATCAACCAATTGATATGATGTTTTTTTTTATTTTTGAGCCTTAACTAAACAGGAGTCCATATTATTTATATTTTCCCATCATCTCCCATGTCTTCTTGGGAAAAACGTTCACATCATACACCAAGTCCAAGATAAAATTATGCACATCATATTCCCCAATTTTTTCACTGAATATGAAGTCTTCGTTGGTCCTCTTTCTACGCAGTATCTGATTCACCACCCTTTGTGTGATGGGAGTTTCCCTTTCTTGTGTACAATGATCAATCATCTCGTATAGTTTTTTCAATGCAATTTCATCTTTCATTATCTCTTTGTAACTTGTCAAAAAGTATTTTATCCTACTTACTTTCCCATTTGATTTTTCTAGTACAACGTGATCTCTAGCATGGGCCAGAACTGATGTTGATGCTTCCCAATCCTATCCAAGTACCTATTTCCTTTCCCTATGATATGTCTCCTTTTCTTACTAAGGATCAAAGGTTGGAATGTTTCCTACTGACTTCCTTACCCACTGCTCATCCTACTTCCCTCCATTCAACATATCAACTCCCATTCTATATCCTCCATATGAAAGACTATTATTTGTGGCCCTTCATTGCATTCTTCGGCTGATATTTTATGCACATTCTCATTTGGATTATGGTTTTGGTTCCCTTTGGCCTACCATTTCACAACTAGTTGAGGACACTCTTCTGTTGCATGATACAGTGCTCGATAGTATGTGCATGTTGTACATGGATTTGGGCAGTCATGGGTGAAGTGCCCCTATTGATTATAGTTATAACATATTATCGGTCCTCGTCCCCGTTTGCCAAAATTTCCTCTTCCTCAACCTCTACCAAAATTTCCTATGTTCCCTAGATTGAATCCTATTTGATTATAATATTGCGTACTACCCCCTTCTACTATAGTATTCTCCTCTTGAACCCTGTACATATCTGATGTGCACTCCCTCATCAAGTCAAACATGCGTCAATCCTTCTCTTCATGTCCCACAAACTTGCAAAAGTTGCAAAACAAGTTCCTTGGTGTACTTTGATACTTCGACAGTAATGAATCTTAGTTGGTTTATGGCCCCATTTCTTACATATCTCACAATACCCCTCTCATGGTAATGGATTCGGTGCTCCAGTCGTCAAATACTGCATGAATGTTGGACATTCATCTTTGTGATGGCCTTCAGTCCTACACTTGGTACACTAGGATTGCTCTCATTTCTCCTTTCCTTCTGTGGGTTATGTGAATTGAATTTTCAGAGTATCCAAATACCTCTAGACTTGTGCCATCCCTCCACCGTCTCCTATAGGGGATGATTGCAATTTCATTGAAATTTCCAGTTCTTCGAGTTGCGACAAAACCTTTTTTTGAATCAGTGGCCTTCAAATGTGTGTATAAGTCCTGCAATAAACCATTATTGATGTTGTTGATCTGGGATTTGAAACATCAGTCTACCCATCAGGTCCTTGAACCTTTGATCGAAGTCCCATAACGACTATGTTTATACCTGTTTAATCTCCTTCAGTTCTATAATGTATTGTGATTATGAATTTGTCTTCTTAAACTATTTTAGCAATGCTTGTCTTATCTATCCTAATTTCCTAGTCTGTCTTATAGGCATTATACTCTATAGCTTCATGTACCATCCTAGCGCATGGCCTCTAAATTTTGTTTCTAATTGTGCAATATTCATAGCCTCATCCTCGACATTCTTAGCGACCCAAATTGTCTCAAAAACAAAAAAATGTTGTTCTGGGTCCTCTAACCCAACTCCCTGAAAATCAAGAAGTCTAAGGGTATTATCTACCCCTTCCATTTTTCTTTGTGTATTCCGTCCTATTGGCGATGTTGGTTGATTCTTACTCTGTGCAATGCTTCCACTGCTTTGATTTCTACTACTCTGTCCTCCCTTGCTAACTATAAGTGCTTTTGATAAGTCTTCAATTGTTATCTTTGATTATGGTGACACACACGGGGTCATGGATTTGACATAGGACTCAGTTTGAGTAGGACTTAATAGTTATTATATTACTGAACTGGACTGGAACTCCTCTTCCTCTTCGCTTATGTGTGGTATCTCCACAATTTGGATTATTGGGAAAGGTCCTCTCCCCTCTGGCTCACTGTGAGAATATCCTTTCCCGGTCACAATTTTTTTATTCTTGTACCTCCTTCCTCTGTGGAGTTCCCCAAACTCTTCTTCTTTCTCTAGTATACCTTATTTAGATCTCTACATCCTTAGTCCCTCCCTCCCTTCTTCATCTCTTCCTCTCTCGTCCTCAGACTATCCTCTTGTCATTCCCTAGTTCCCCTATGTGTGAAAACCCCCTTAGAAGTCGGATTGCATCATCATTACGCACTTGTCACACAACAACATCTTTATCCATAGACTTAATGATTTCATGAACCTTTCATGTGAACCTTTGAAAAAGTCCCTTTTTGCAACACTGTATGATTTGGTACAATCTACGACAAATTATGTAATATATCCTTTTAATATTCTATCCAACCAGAAATCAATTGCATGAGTGGTTGGGTTACATATGGAATTCAACTGTATTACCAACTCAGGAGTCCAATTCCTCGACGTTGTAGTTTTGTACCTTCCAATATTCTCCACTTATCTTTCTAGCCACTCAGTCAAAATAATTGGAAATTTTCCAAAGAAACTTTCATGCAGTTATGTATACACATACCTTTGCATACATTTCTTGTCACTCATTCAAGGGTTTTTGTTCTCTTGTATAGAAAACTCACGTTCCTTCCTTTCCAACCATTACGAGATCTCTTTCTTAGTCATCCTCTAAAAAATTCCCTTAATCACTGAATTTGGGTCCCGGCAACAAAACCATTTGTTGGCGTTGCGCACAATTTGTAAGACCCTAGGTTCAAGTTATCTTTTACCAACAAAACCCATTAGACACTGGCCCTTTTGGCATCACCTTCTTGCACAGATGGCGTCTCACCTGCGGTATGTATTGGGACTGCAAGAACCGGGTTTCTATAGTAGTGAGGGAATGGAAGGTGACCAATATATTCATTCTTACTTATTAGTTATGTGCACCTAAATCTGTCTTTATCCTTTGAGAGATAGTTAGAGAGTTCAAGTTCATATTACCACTATGTTCCTGATTACAACATAACTCATTACTTTAACAACCATAATTATTATGCCATGAATACCCAAAAGATAAATCTACTCTAACATGTATCCAAAACTATTCCATAAAAAATCACACAAAATATAGTGAACACAAGATTTAACGTGGTTCACACAACTCTAGGCTACATCCACAATTTTTGTCTTCTTTATTATGCATTTGGTAATTTCTTCAGGCTTGTGCATTGTGCTTACAAAGAGATGTCATGGTTATATTTCTCTTCTACTATCCTAGTTGTTATGCAGTACAAGCTTCTTTATCTTTGTATCATCTCTTACATTCAAACATCGATTCTCTCCCTTCTCATCCTATCCTATCAACCTTCTTATTGACATGCGTTCTCGATAGTTTGGAACAGACTCCACAATATTTCCTGAGAATAACCACATGGAGGAACCTGCTTCTCAATAATACCTATTCTCCCAACCCATTACATATTTATACATACAATATAGGTCTTAAAACCCTACTTGGTTCCTCCCAAAACCCTATTACAATGTATGACTACTCTAGTTAACTGGAGGTTCAATTGGTTTTACTTGTTTTTTCATCTACATGTTGCTTTTATTCCTTCTTTTGCAAGTCCTTCCATATTTAGAACGATGAGTTGTCATCCTTCCTTTTTGTTCACTTCCTTATCCAAATTAATTCTCTACTTGATTCCTATGTATGTGCACTATCCTCTTGGATGCACCTCAACTATGCGCTACCTAGTCTTCCTTCTTCTTCTATGAACTTCTACTGCACAATTCTTCTATACTTAGGATTTTTACCAAAATTGTATCCGAAAAATGCCTATCCAACATTGAAGAAATTGTGTCCTTGGATAGAATTGAGTCTTGGGTTCTAGTTGAGTTGAAAACTAGAAGAAATCACGTTGGTGACAAATTGGTGTTTAATAATAAGTTGAATGCATAAGGTAAAGTGGAGAAGTATAAATCTCACCTACTATCAAAAGAATATTCCCAGGAAGAGGGAATTTATTTTGGTGACATTGTTTCTCTTGTTGCTAAATTGAATGCTATTAAATTTATTTTGTTTATTGCTACTATTTTTTATCTTGAAGCATAAAATATGGACGCATAGAAAAAATTAGTACATGGGGATATTGAAGAAGAAATCTACATGAAACAACTAGAATTTTTTGCATTGAAGGGTAAGAAATAGTTAGTTTCCAAGATGAAAAAGTCCTTGTATGGGTTAAAGCAATATCCAAGGATGTGGTATCAAAAGTTTGAGACTTATATTTTGGGACTTGGTTTCAAAAAGAGTAAAGTTGATCACTCTATGTAATTAAAATTACTTGGTGATCATTTTATTTATGTAGTCTTGTATGTTAATGATATGTCGTTGATTGGAAACAAAAATTAAATCATAAAGGATGTAAAAAAACATTTGTCCTCTAAATTTGATATGAAAGATCT
The DNA here is from genome assembly GCA_032191745.1 of Picea mariana. Taxonomy (NCBI): domain Eukaryota; kingdom Viridiplantae; phylum Streptophyta; class Pinopsida; order Pinales; family Pinaceae; genus Picea; species Picea mariana. Next base: position 631,495 of record JASDQU010100250.1, on the reverse strand, counting down.
TGGTGTTGCAAATTTTATTTTGGAAATGGAAATTAAAAGAGATTTGGAAAACAAGAAACTATGGTTGATTGATAGGAAATATATTGAGATAATATTGTATAGGTTTAATATAAAGGAATGCAAATAAATGAAGGTATGTACTCCTATAGGTGTAAATTTATTTGAATATTAGTGTTAGAAGACATAGGAAGAGGAAGAGGACATGTCCCATATTCCCTATGCTAGTGTTTTTGGCAGTTTGATGTATGAAATGGTCTATACTAGACCAAACATTGCACATTTAGTGGGATTTTTGAGAATGTATATTTCACAACCAACGAAGGAGCATTAGATAGTTGTAAAAGGGTTCATTAGATATTCTCTTTTTTTTGTTAGCTAAATATCCCTAACTTGCAAGATTGGCCTGTGGCTGAGATGCCATGACCGAGGGGCATCTAAGATTTCAAAATCACCCAAGGATCGCACCCATCCTGGACTGCACCATGCCTTAACATGGTTGGATTTGAGGTGTCCCTAGAGGTTTTGAGCTAATGACTTCACTTATGGAGTTCCTTAACAACACACTCCCTCACCGACTTCTCTACACCACGAGGATGATTTTTCAGGTATTCTCATGGAACTATAGATTATGGAATTTACTACTAAGGAAGACATGGTGCAAATAGAGTGTTGGACATACATGAATTTTTAGACACGAACTCTTTTGGAGATATGGATCGAAAAATATCTACAAGTGGTTATATGTTTAACCTATTTGAGAATACAACAACTGGATGAATAAGAGACAATTTGTAGTTTCATTCTTAACTACAGAATACGAATACATGGTATCCACTCATGTGAGTAAGAAATATGTATGGTTAGATAGGTTGTTTTTAGGTATTGGGCTTGTAAAACAAGTTGTAAGGTTAGATTGTGATAGTTAGAGTGCATTCTTTCTAGAAAAAAACCTTTATTATCATTCTAAGAAAAAGCACATTGATGTTTAGTATCACTTTGTGAGAGATATGGTTGAAGACAAGAAGGTGCTTCTAGTGAAGGTGGACACTTTGAAGCAGGGATGATTTTAAGGATGGAAATTTATTTTAAAATGTAGAAACCTTGGCGAATATTACTAATCCTTCATATGTCAACTATAAATGTATGGCGATAATTTTGTAAAAATATTCAAATTTCTAAGTATTCTATGTAGTTTTTATAAAATTTTGGCGATTTTTAAGGTAAAATAATTTTATCCTATAGAATTTGGGCGAATCCTTTTTAAAATAGCGAATCTTGTTTTTGGAAAAACTATGGAAAATTAGCCCATGAGCGAAATTTAGCCCCTAAAATCATCCCTTCTTTGAATAATATTGCAGATTCATTGAAAATTTTTGTAAGCAATGAGGAGTTCTCTAGGTGTAGAGAAGAAATGGGCATTGCTTCCTTGAATTGTTGATCATTTAATCCTCACCCCAATTGTATGCAAAGAAAAGAACAAGTTGGAGAATATTGGGTATGTTTTATATTCTTTGCAAGATTAGTTCCATGCACTATACATTGTTCTGGGTGTAGTAGGGGTATCATAGGGAGGTTTGAAAATACCCCTTTTTCTAGGGGTCTAGGGGTGGAGCCCCAAAGTTTTGTTTGGGTTTTTTTTTGGTTTGTTTTTGGGCAGTTTTTTGCCAATGGTTTTTCGGCCCATTGTAATATAATTATGGTTAAGCAATATAATATGGGTTGATGTAATAGGGATTTGGATCTAGGTTGATGGAATATGGATTTGGATGCCATGAAATCATATATATTATATTCTAAATGGTAAAGTTAATACAATGAGAGTTAGAGGTGTAGCTCTAAACATTAGATAGTTTTTTTGGTTAAGAGTTTCCAAAATAAATTTTTGAGTATTGTGTGTGAATCTTATTGTTTTTCCTTTCTATGTTATAATGAATATGTGTGTGTATTTTTATACTGTAAATGTTAAAAACTAACCTATGTACCACATAACACTATTAATAAAATTATTTCATATTTTTTTATGATCCAATATTTTCATTTGAGCATAAATATTATGTCTCCCATCCAAGATATATAAATTTACAGATTCCATTTCTAGTTCATATTCATTTTCAATTGTAATCATACTCCAGTTAGTTTGTCAAAAATAATTATAATAGCCTCTCTGATTATTGTCGATGAATTTATAATAAGTAACACAACCAACTTTGTTATATTTTCTTGAAATTTCATTTTCCAAAATTGCGAATTGGGAGGTGCCAAAATGTATATATTAACGTCAATAGAGAAAAATGTTTCATAAAATAAAAAAATATTTTACTTGATCCTTGTGAATTCTTTATATTTTTTCACATATTTTACTGGTCTTATTCATCACCACCTTTGAATTACTTGCTTTTAGATACTTGAAAAAGGACTTACTGGTATCTCTTTCTAAACTTCTGATACAAACTCTTATTAGAAATCTTAGATTATTTTCATGGTGATATTGATGAGGTTATTCACCATCTTCATCAAATTTACTATAGAATATATTGTTTTTAAAAAAAACAAACTCTTTCTTCAAAACACTTTCTTTAACTGGCCATGATTGATTGGATTTGTTATATGATAGTAAAACCTAAAAATAAATTGTGCAGGATATCTCATCATTGGAGGCATCCCTTTTCATTATGCGGATAATAACTAATAATAGGAAGGATATTTTCTAGTATAAAGTAATGTTTATTATCGACTACTTTGATCTAGACTCACAGAATTTTTTCATTGATCATATATGTAGATGTGAGCATGCCTATAGAGGTAACCATATTTCCTTCCACTTAATTAAAATGTAAATCTGGGTGGAAGCTGGTTGGATGGTATAACTCATGATACCATTTATATGCAATTTATCTAATGTTTTGGTCTACTATTTATTAAATAAAATGAATTTCCTTGAGTTGGATGAGAGAAATATGGCTTGATAATTTTAATTTATAATTAATTTAAGAATTTTTTAAATAGAATAAATTGATATAAAAACATTTTAAGATTTACATAACATATCAGATATAATATTATTGAAAACATGTAATATATAGACAAAACATTATATGAGATAAGTTCCATTGACCTTATCAACCTATTCTTATTTATAAGGTAGTGAAAAATGTTGAATATTATTTTATAGATAAATATTTGTTATTCATTCTATAAATTAATCATCTTTTAGTATTTTTATTTTAAACAAGACTTTTATTACATGTGGAAATTAAGTAAATTGAAATTATTTATGCTAAAAATTAATTATGAGTGTGAGAGAAGGATTCAAACTTATTTTATGTGATAGTATCAATTGATCCTTCTTCAATATTAATTTTCCTCCGGCTTAATTTAAATGAGAATATTGATCTACAAGAAAGGTTGAGCAACCCTTCCTTAGGATTCCAATTAGTCTAGAATGATTCCTTGAATATTTCTATTTGAATAGGTCAACTGAACCATCAACATGCTTCCCCTCAACAAGAATATAATCTAGAAGAAAGGTTGATCATTCCTTTCCTCGGATTCCCATTAACAAGAAACTTTTGAGAACAAGGAATATTTGACCAACCATTCCCAAAGCATGATCTCAATGAGAAAAATTATGAGTAGGAAGAATACTAATGAAACCTTCCCTTTGACAGGAATATTAATCTAGAGAAAGTGATGACTAACCCTTCCTTGGGATTTCCGTCAAAGAAAATACTAATCTAGAGGAAGTGTTGAAATACCTATCCTAGGTTTCATGATGAGGGATTTTCAATCTTGAATAATTGTTAGTCGACCCTTCTTTATGTTCCCCTCAATCAGAAACCCACAATATTGAAGAAGGGTTAATTGACTCTCCCATAAGTTCCCATCAATGTGAAACTTATGATCTCGAAGAAGGGTTAATCAACCATTCCCTAGACTTCCCCTAGAGGATAATACAAATGTAGAGGAAGGATAAAATCACCCATTTGTAGACTCCCTCTCAACAAGAGTACCAATATTGAGTAAAACTACTCTATCCCTTCCTTAGGATTCCCCTTAACTATAATAATAATCTAGAGGAAGAGTCAATTAACCATTTTTTGAGAGACACAATAGATTATGTGGGAGTTATAATATTTAAACATTTTTTATAAATAAATCAATAAAAATAAATTATCAATTGTCATAAAATAATGAGTCCATGGTACTATGACGCACTCATCACCACCAAACCCAATGATTCTCTCTGAAATCAATCTATAATGTACCCACTACCTGGCTACCTCAAGAATTCACATCCTTGAGGTATTTCCAATTTTTGATATCAATTATTAAATAAAGAAGCATGATACACACAATTGCATTAATCAAGAAGAATGCTATAACATAAAATAAATGAATGACATATCATGCAAAACATTAACAAAAAACATGCACGATATAAAAAAATATTAGAGATAAATAATAAACATGGAAATATAATTACAAAAAAAACAAAGAGACTTATATTTTAAAACAATTTCACCAACTAGCTGCAAATGTTGGATGGTCCACCCAACCTTAGATATTATTATTCCATATCTCAATCGAAAGTCACCCCCAATATAGGGATATGAATCCACAATGACGGGTCCTAGGACGACTCTAGTTTTCCCAAACCAATATGGAAAATGAACTCTCACAGTTTCCCAACCATACAACAAACCAGTTTACTATCTCTCTTTCCCATCATCCTGCACAAACCAATGAACCCCCTTAACTTCCACATAATCCATTAGGATGTTCGCCTTCAACTAGGACTCCGGTGCTACTGGTAAGGAAATATCGATGCTATAAATGTCCAATATTCTGAGTTGTAATAGTCTTGACATTACTTCCAACATCCCCATGCACACAAAAATCAAATATTTGTTGGAATACTAGTAGTTCCTACAACCAACAACCATGGCTCTCTACCTCAAACAATGCATCTCCCCATTCCAAAAACCAAATCCCACGTGAGAAAGTAGGAAGGTAAAGATAATCAATATTCAGGTGCCAAAACAAATCAACAACCCAAAACAATGAACAAACCATAGTCAGAAAAAAAGAAGTAAGTAGTCATAGCCCTCAAACAACCCACATGCAGGCTTTATATAAGTTTCAAGGCATAACCTAGCTTTTCCAAGAGACTCACGTGACCCTTCCCTTCCTTACTATAATAAAGGGTAAAATAAAATTATAAAGTATAAAGGCTCAGACCCTCATCCCCCTCCCTCATAGAATCATATCCCCGTATAACTCTTGTCCTTGTTCGTCTTGTAGCTAGTGATGTATTTAATTATTAAAAGTATTAAAATTATTGCATTCCCTTAGCTCTATGGAATTTTTAATTTTTCGGGAACTCCATCCTCTCATCAATAAACAAAATACATTATTAATCTCAAGACCCAAAACTAGGGTATTACACTCCCCTCCCCCTTATTTTTTAATTGTCCTCAATGCATATACGAAAGAGAAAACAAAATTTCAAAGGTCTTCAAAACATTGTGAGTACTTTTCCCATTGTTATCACCATTTATTCGCACACCTAGTCGAAAGGAAAATCTACCTAAAGCCTTCTTGGCCCCACTATATCCACACAACAAATGATTGAGAGCCCACTTCTCCCTTCTGCATTGTGTTCACTGCTTGGTCATCCCACGTTTCATTTCTTTTGACTTCAAAAATTGAAAGAGGTCTATAACTCTGATGATCTAGATTTTTCTTCTTCCACTCTAGTTGTGGAAGTCAAACTTCTTGAACTAGATTCCAAACAGCTGAAGACGTTACATACAAAAAAAACTTGTGCATTATGTGACCATTATGCCCATTATTCTCACCATTTTCCTCGTCTTCCCTAGTACTGAGATGCTTTGGAGGTCCTCCATTAGTTGGAGGCTAACCGTGTAGAGGACGCTATCCCAATGGTATAATACCCACAATATATTCATGATCCATCCCGAACGAGTGCCCATACCTCACTCATATATCAAGGTACTAACCCCCCAAAGTCAAAATATCATCATGTTCTCTTCTTCGTGGAGGTACCTCATAACCCTTTGTGAGAATTATGTACCACTTTTCCTTTTTATAGTATTTATATTTGATGTTTTTCTTACATTCACCTTATGTGTCTTGCATCTCATTTGTTATTATCTTGCACCTTTCAGATAAAACCATTATCCTCATACTGCACTGGTTATGCCGATGGTGCGAGTCGTTCTTCAAGGAATTTGTCCTTGACAACTTGGGCCCTGTTTACCTTCATACTTACCCTCTATCGTTCTAGTGGTGTTTGCAATGGACCCACCACCAACAATAAGGATGAATATGAGGCAGTGATAGTTTGTTATTCAATGTCCTTGATCATCAAATATGTCGCCTTCATGTTTGTTTATATTCCCAACTTCTTGTCATGAAATTGAATGATATTTTACCATATGCTCCACCAATGCTTGTTAAGGAAACACTTGTGTGTTGAACTCTTTGTATGATCATTTGAATCCATAACATTCAATCGTGTACCTAGAAGTCACAATCAATTTGTAGACAACATTGCAAACAACATCATAGACTGGCATCTAGCTCATGCATCATCAAGAACATAGAAATTTGCATTCATTTTATACTATCATACATGAATATTCCCATACATCGTAGATTTTTCACTTTTATCCCCCCCCCCCCCACACACACATATATATATATATATTTCCATTAGCATATCATATATTAAAAAACTAAAATAACACAAGTTGTATTAGTTTGAGTCCACTACTCTACTATATAGTCGGCATGTCCATCACATGCTATATAATACAAAAAGGGGGGGCGGGGGTCATCTATCCTCTACTACTGCTCATCCTAATCACATGACCCAATACATGGCAAGGGAATCATATCCCATGATGATAGGTCCTGCACCACTTGTCGCATGGCTCCTAACTTTTGTAGGAGAGAGCGTCACTCCACTCGTGCTCTGATGCATGCACCAATGTAGTGTTCATACATAGTATGCCGCCCGTGCTCGAAAACCCTGATCAAGAGGATATCAAACCTTCATTGGAGGTCCTCCATATCTACATGCATAATCTCTACCTATCTAACCTCCTCTGGCCTAGTATTGGTTGATGTACTCACCTATTTGGTGGTTGTTTTCCTCACCAAACTCACTGGTTCTATATTTGCAAGTTGCACACATACATATAGTCAATATCACATATTGAAATATCTCACAATATGCAATATACAAATATAATAAAAAAAATTACATTATGCCTTACCAATAGGTCCCCATGCATGACCTACTGGAAAAGGTAGTTTTGGGTCCCCCTAATAGTTCATTTGGGATTAAGGATACTCCTTGATCACCATCGAGAGCTACTCCCAATGCCAGAAGAAATTGGGTTGATACTCCTTGATCACCATCATGAGATACTCCTAGTTCCATAATAACTTGGTTCAAAACACATTTCCCACTCCCCCTTTATAGAGTAGTTCACCCCACCTCCACATCTAGGGCTCCTGAGGCCCTCCATGATAGATTTTCACATGGGGGTAGAGTGTTGGAATGCACTCAAAGAAGAAGGAAAATAGATTTGTCCCAAAGGCATAGTTTCCTCCTTGTGCTATCTGACACACTGTGAATTGGTGATTCAACACCATTAAGAGTTTATGTTCCCACCCAAAGTGAGCACCCCATAACACCCTGTCCATCAAAATCATATTACCTATAGTCACCATGTGTAGAGAGTGGATCACAAGTATATAGATCACTTATACTTCCACTTCCTAGGTATTTATTCACTCTATGTCACTCATATAGATCGCAGACCCATGGATCTGGGTACCAGGAAGAAAATGCTAATATATTAATTCCTCCACTCGCCTCCCTCGAGGAAACATAGGTGGAGTCTTTAATACCACCCCTAGTTGGGGTAACCAGGTGAGAAAGTATATGTCCTACATGGTTATTTTAAGATGATTACTACATGCCATGCATTCTCCATCATTAGGGTCTCAAAACCCCACTATACGTGACAATATCCCTTCTCCTACTCGCATTAGTATATTTTCAAATAATTTGAATAGCTCGTACTGTTATAGTTCCCTTCACACATCCAAATCTTCTTGAACCTATGAACAAATGTTCTCAAAGTCTCATTCTCACCATATCAATATGAAATATTTCATACCTACAAAAACCCACCTTTTTTCAGGACTTGCATATCATCAAAAATCACCATTTGAGTTACCTCTTCATCCCCCATTGGACTAGAGGCCACCTCGTAATTTTGGTCCCACTTTGATCCAGTTGGCTATTGGTGGACACCCACCTATTCCAACTGGCTCCTCTTGTTTGTTTTTAGTTCAACATGTTCTTCTGTACTTCTTCGTAATTGTGGGTTCTACACTTCTGGGGCTGTCTAAATCCCTACACATCTTCTAGGTGGATATTGGTGGCCTCTCACCTAATCCAACTATCTTATTTTGTATGTTTTCATGTTAGAACATATTATTGTACTTTCAGGGTCGTTTTGGAGGCCTAAACAGTGTTTTTTTGGCTCACCACATTCAAACTATAGTTGTAGTTAGAGATTGACAACAAGATGTGTATTTCTTTGAAATACCTTTCCAATGGGCTATCACACACATAAAACAGAGGTCATATGAAAAATTTACGACCCTGAGAAGTTGAGGTACCAACTTCCCCATAGGGGCCCACATGACTTTTGATGTTTCGCCTCCTAGGGTTAGTTTTTTTTATTTCTAGGGTTTTTGCATTCATGAGTAATATCAAAAATGCACGTAGCAGTCACATCTCTTCTCAAATATAGCTACCACCACTCGAGCAAGTGTTTCATTTCTGTAGTTTTACAATTTCAACCTATTTCATTATTCAATAGAAGACATTGTTCATTGGATACTTGTGTTATTCTTCATATCTCCATGTTTATTGTATTCAGTCTGTTAATCAATTCATTCCTCTCTTAAATATGGATCAGTGGTATCAGATCGATCTTCTCTTCATTTATTTTTCTTTGTGCATGTCCCCGACAAGATCTAGGTACAATAAATTGGGACTCAAACCAATCGAGCCATTGCAAGATCGATCATATCGAGCCCGACAAAAACCCATTGGGGATAAAAAGAAAGATGGTGGAGAAAGAGATCCTATTAAAATGTTGTTGGAGGAATCCCTCGCATGAAAAATGAACGAAAATGATGGACAACTCTGCCCAGATCCTTCGACGACTGCCCACAGAAGAAGCATATTCATAAAGCGGCCATGCAACCTGTTATCACTGAAATTTCATCCGCAAATGGTTACAAGAATATAGCATCTCCAAACACTTATTAGTTCACCCATGGCCCAAAAAATTTATTTCCAAAGGGCCCAAAACTATACAACCAGTTATAAAATTAGCATGCGCTCAAAATACATAGGAAGCACGTGCACATGCACTAGTCAAAAACGTTGAAAAAGTGCACATGCGCCCAATGCATGACTGTGGACGTAAGAAATCACGCACACCTAAGAACAACGCATTTATGATTTTGGTCAGCCTCCCACCCACTTTTGATTCATCTCCCAAGTTGATTTGACCCTCAAATCCAAACTGAATCCGAGCAGGGGGCTGGTCAAAGATCTAGAGGTGCCCTAAATGGATCCTTGTTCACACTAAAGACTGGTTGAATAATGCCTCAAAGATTTTCTATAGAAAGAGGCCATGGGTGCACTATATTTCCAAGAATCTATTTGTATTTTTATGCTGCCTATATTCTCCTATAAGGAACCTCTTTCCCCATTAGAGCATACAAGCACCATTTCATTGAGCTATTCACATCACCTCTTGAGTGAATGAGCTTTGGATTTCTTCACCATTTCCTTCTAGTTTGTTATTTGTAAGAAGAGCTCAATCATTGGGGCTTCAAGAGCCCTCTCTTGGAGGAAGTGGGGACCCATAAGTCTCCCTTTCTCTTTGGTGTTTTCCCACTAATACAATCTATCCATTGGTGGCATGAATGTTGTTTGTTTTTTATTCTAATATCCTTATGCACTCTAGTTTAGTTTATTTTATTGTTTTTAGTTTAGTTGTTTGTTTATTTCTTATGCTTGATGTTTCTAACTCTTGCATTCACTTATGTCCTATCTAGCTAACCCAACTGGACTTGTAAGTGTCCTTCTTTTGCTCATTTAGGTGACGAAAATGATACAACAGATTTGTAAATCCACTCGGGAATAGGTATCAATTTTCTCCCCATTTGGGTTGTTTGAGCACTTCTTTTTTATTTATTTAACTTGCAAGAAACATAACCGGCCCATGCCTGCCTGCAAAAAGATAAATTCGGAGATGAGCTGAGAGAATTTCATCCAAAATTTTCTTCCCGGCTGTATAATAGAAAGTGCGCGGGTTTTTTAACCCATAGGTGCGTCTTCCGAGCACATGCACCAAAATCACTATGTTGCTCAGCACCTTTTGTGCACCTATGCCAACATGTCGTTTCTAGCTTGCACATTGGTGCCACAAGCACCTCTATATACTTTTTGACCTGTGCATCTATTCAGAAATTCAAACATTGTAAGGGTTTTTGTGATATGTTGAAGGCCCATAGCCTTCTTAAACTTGATTCTATGCAAATTGTAATATGCACCACACTTAGATTCCCTCTCCGTATGAAGGGTTAGTCAAAACGTAGGCACTTAGGGGGTTAAAATTCATATTTATCCTCTTTTTGCTTTTATTTTTCCACATGGATGGCTTGCTTTGATTAAAGTTAAGTTGGAATCATTCTATATCACACATATAACCACTTGCATTGGGACTAGAAATTGAACATCAATCATTGATTATTCTCTTTTCTCGCACCATAGAGCAATCTTGAGAATCACAAAAATGATTGAGGGAAGATTTCATCTCCTTTAAAGACAAAATCTTTAGGAGAGGACAACAACCCCCTCGGGACTCCTCTTAGTTTCTTTTTCAAACACATCTTAAATTTGTAAGGGCCCATACATGCCCACATGCTACAAAGATAGGATAGTTTTGAATATACTTTCTTAGATTATATCACTAGGGAAGTTTAAAGATTTTTTGTAATGGGCCCATACATGCCCACATGTCCACAATCTAGGATATTTTTTGAAGCTTTCTTAGATTAAATCACACTAGGGAGTTAAAGGATTGGTAAGGACCCATATGCCCACATGCTCGTTCTCTAGGGAATTTAAAATTCCGCAAGGTTGTACCAATGGCATTTAGTAAATTAGGTAATCAAGACTTGTAAGGACCACATGAAGTCCACATGCAACTAGGTGACACCTAAATTATTAAAAATTTGGCACACTTTCACTTATTCACACACAAAGTCACTATTCACTCACATAGTTTCATCTATAATCGTGGAGGTAGAAGTAGGTTTCCTCCAAAGGGATTCTAAAACGCCCCACCCTTTTCTTGATGAGACTATCCACTCCCACTTAATTTCAACGAGATTGGTTCACACCCACAATCTCTCAAACAACCACATCTAAATTTTTTCTAAAAACTCACTAAGTTTTCCTCCACAAGAGGTGCCAAAAGAAATTTTTTAGTCTAGGTAGGATATCGGGGATATGCATCCAAATAAATCCCCGTTATCTAGTTCTCACATCTTCAAACAATAGAGGTTGACAAATAGGGAACTTTTAAATCCTCCAAGTCAAGTGTTACTACACCATAAGGAAGTGAGATACCCGTGAAGGTTCAAAGGACGAGGTCCGGTTGTTCTGTGTGTCCCTCCTTGAGGCACCCACCTCTTGGACGGGATCCATCCCGTGACTCATTTATGTGGCCAAAAATCTAAATGTCACACTTTGACTGAGGTACCTAGTGACCAAATTTTAGGACATCTACCCAGGTGGCAATTGTTGGCTGTAATTGCACCTTGATCGAATTTTGTGTGGCTATTCAGAAATATCGCCAGCTCTTTCAGGATATTCCCCCTCTACCCCTCATTATAATTGATTATTTCATCCTTCACTAGTTCCTCTTCCAGTGGCTTCAAACCCCACTGTAGAGTGTTATTGGAAGGTCTAGTGCTATTTGAGAGGAAGGATGTTACATCTTTTTAGGACACGAGCATTTATTTCTTTATTCTCCCACGCGAACAAAAAACTACCTACCCACATGTATGTTTCTTTGTCAATTGATTTATGTATGATGCTCTTGTGATTACATACGATCGTGAGATATATTGTGAAGGTACAAAGAATCTTGTTCATTTATTGTTTTCATCACCATTTGTGCACATCCACTTTTGTAGTCGGACATCATAGGGGACCCATAGAATCCCCGTTGTTCCAGATGCTTTCTAAATCTCCCTCCTATTCTAGGGGGAGTTCCTAGTATTGCAAACTCATCGGCTCCACCGTCTCACACCCCTGTGATTGCTACTGTCTTGGGATTAGTGTTTCTTGGTTCCACGTTACTTGGGTCCACTTCCCAAGGACAACCATACACTCTCTCTCCTTTACACGAAGGTGGGGGGAAAACTTCTTCCCAAGGGAGAAGTACAACCCCACTTAATCCCCCTCACAGGTCAGGTACACACACCACTCACACAATGGCTAGAGATAACCCTCCACCACCACTCGAGATGCCATACTTGGCTTCTCTCAACATACCGGATTTGAGAAAGCTCACAAATGATCCTATATTTCATGACCCCACATGGCCTTCCATGCCCACCAAACTACCTTCAGACATCCCCAAATTTGAAGGAAAGGCAGGAGACGACCCTGCCAACCATGTCATTACCTTCCACTTATGGTGCTCTTCAAACAACATCATGGATGACTCCATCTGATTAAGGTTATTCCAGCACACACTGACTGGCCCATCAGCCAAGTGGTATGTAGATGAAAAATCAGGGTCCCATGCGACTTTTGAATCTTTGGCTAAAGCATTTTTTATCTTCTTTCAATTACCAATCCTCCATGACAATGGTCTTGAACTAATCTTTGATTTTAAACAAACCTCAGCCACACATATCATTGACTAGATTCACGAATGGCATCGATGACATAGTTTATGCAAAGCAGAAACCACCAAACAACAATGCCTTGATTGGTTTCTTAGATCACTTGTCTCCCTCCTCAACAAATATATGGCTTCCAACTTCCCCCAATCTGAAGAAGAATCCATCAACAAGGCTCAATAATACGACCTCATCTATTTACATTCAAGATACTTATACACAGTACTACCCAAACTCCCAAGATCTGTACCATTCGGCCAGGACAAACATGGGATATCTCACTCAGCAGATGGATTGATTGGTTTCACAACACACCACAATCCACACCCCCAACAACCACCTATGTATGGGCCACTGCAATATCCGTCAGTATATGGAGGACCCCCTTATTATCCTCCTCCTCCTTATCAACAACCATACCCTGTTTCCCTTCCTTCACCCATAAGTGGACCCCCGCTGACACCCACAATGCGCCCATCTGTCCAACCAAGTTCTGGTACCCCCTCTACCTCATCTTACACCCTAAGCACTAGTGAAAGTGCTACGCCTTCCTATGTAAACTATAGATCATTACCACAAAATAATCTATTCTTTCCTTTTCCTGGCCCTCCACATCCCATGGCTCCACCACAAAGATACCCACACGATGGGGTTAATTTTGTTCATCCCTCTCCCATTCAAGAATATCAAAATTTTGAACAATTGAATATGGGAAATCCAACCCATCAGTCAAATAATGCCAAAAAGAAAGGGAAAAACCAAAACAATAATAATCCAGGCCCAGGAGGGAATCACCCCCAACAAAACCAACCTACTAGGGGAAACCAAAATTAGGGGAACAAGAACCCCCAAGGGGGCAATAATAACAAACGCCAAGGGAAGAATAACAACAATCTTCAGAAAAACTTCCCTTGTGCCCTTTGCGGTGAGTATGGCCATTATACTCACCATTTCCCTCAAATTGTTGACTTTAAACGGATGAAAGAATCTAGAAATGGACCATGTCCCCCAGCACCACCTGCCCCTCAGCAAGCCCCACAACAATATGTGCAACAACCACCCCCAACCGTGCTGCAAAATCCCATTCCACACCAAGGGGTGATGGACACCAAACATGAGATGCATCCTACCCCACCATATATCGGACAATATCCAAACCTGGGCAATCCTTTAGAACCCACTATCCTCCTACTAGCAAGGAATAATTTCTTCTACAAACGCGTAGTCGTCAATACAACACACTCCCTGGCTCTTCTCCCACTACCCCAGAAGAATCTCTAGTTACAACCAGACCACCTTTGATGATTCCACGCCCCAATACTAAAACACCCCTTCGTATTCCTTGCATCCCATTGCGACGGAATGTCAACAACCCTCAAGTTAGGGTGGCACACAATTATAGTCTGGTTGATGACTTGGCACAATCTCCTACTACCATGTCAGTTTTAGAAGTCCTTCAAACCTATCCTACTCAAAAGAAGTCATTACTTTCCACCCTGGGGGAAGTCAACCATGCTAACACTCAACTCATCACCTTTGATCTTGATAGTGGGGAACCTTGTCTCCCCACTCTGGTAGCTTTCCAAATACCGGTTAAAATCCAAAACATCACAGTTCATCGTTGCATCATTGATGAAGGTGCATCCACATGCATCATGTCCAAATCCGTATGGAAGAAACTTGGCTCCCCCGAGCTTATACCATCTGCCATCACTCTAAGAGCTTATGATGGATGAACATCCTCTCTCAAAGGGATCTTTCAAAATGTCCCCATTGAACTCGGGGGCAAGACTATCCTCATTGACATTGAAGTTATCAATGCTCCACTCGATTAAAGCATCCTGTTCAGACGTAGCTACATGTACGCTATGAAGGTTATGGCCTCTTCTGTGATTCGCATAATAATTTCCCCCCACAACGGGAATATTGTCACCATCAACTAAGTGTCACATTACGAGCCCACCCCTTCCTCCAACATTGATAACATCTTACGCTTTGTCCACACTAATCCCGATGCCTACCCAATCATTGAGATGGGTCCTGGGATTTTCAAAGACCCATCCTTGCTAGGGACATACCACGAGGCACTGTTGCTCATACATCCCTCAACACAAGTCTGTGTCATCTCATCCAATGGAATAGAAACTGGAGATACCCTTCCTCCCATAGAGGCTTCCTTACTATATGACGTCCCACTTGTCATAGAGCTCCTCATTCAAGAATCCCCTGAAAACTCTTCAGCTCCACCTATTCCCGATTTCACCCTCCCCCAGGGAAACATCCCGGTTTGGGAGATAGTCCCCCAAGACATTACTCAAATACCCTTCTTTTACCCCCCACTAGGCATACAACGCTTACCCTTCCCAATATGGTGCTAGCAATTTCAGTATGGTATCTACATTCACCTGCGATGGTCCCTCAACCATCTCTCCCTCCCCAAACAAAAGGAATCCCTATGCAAATTCCAATATTTACTCTAATTGCACCACCCTCACCCCCACTCGCTAGCGCCACCACTACAACTGGGGGTAGAAGGAATAATAAAGAGCCCGCCACTCCACTTCCCCCACGAGTTCAGCCTCATTGCACACTATGCGAGAAAGATGGACACCCCACTAATAAATTTTCATCTCTCCCCGAGATACGCAATTTAATTCAACTCCCTCGAGCGATGACACCACTCGTCGCTTCCTCCAGCTCACCTAGTACTACCACTACATCCCCTCCTATAGGAATTAAAGGGCTTCAAACCAAATTCGCATGTGCCATCTATTTAGAGTATGTCCATTACACCCACCATTTATCGACACTACCTCAATTTTGGAAAACACTAACGACAGTACACTAGATATTTCAGCAAGAACCCCCTCCATCTGTGCCCTCTCACACACACATCACTAACATCCACTATGTAATGAACTCAATCAATGAATGTATGATATGTCCTTGATCTCTCTGCGAGTCACTTGATCATTTCACATACCAATGTCCTATGATCATTGAATACAGGCATCGCTAAATGGCCCTTATTCAAAATCCTNCCCACTGCCAACAGAACCAGTGATTACCCCTACCCCATCACTTGATGTCATTCATATCTTCTCTCCTGAGCCTGAGGCACTCTCTACTCCTCCATGGTTCCTGGATAGGCTATATGAGGATTTTCCCCCAAATACCCCCAATTCTCCAGTTCATTTCCCCATGGAAACTTTACGCCCGACTACCATTTTCAACCCACAGTATCTTGATATTTGTTTTATGATGAGAAAACCATCGCCACCCCCTTCTATCACACCCCTACCTCTTCACCACCAGAAGACAACCACCTGGTGATAGTCACCAATGTTACTCTCCTAGATTCCCTATATTCTCAACAGTTCCACTACGACGAAGACATCCTCGAGGAATTAACTACCCCCGATTTCCCGTGGGATCCACTCCATCACAGAGTGCTCTTTATTTCACAGAAAGCCTTTATGCCTCCTAATCAAAGATCCATATAGGAAATCAAAACCAAAGACTTTCTCCCATCAGGACATATAGATTGGTTCAATAAACCTATCCCTACCCCTAATTCTTTTGAAGTGGGCAACATGGACAACATTTCCCCCACCGTCAAACTCGATATTTCCATCAAACTTGGAATCGTAGAGGAAATCACCATAGGCGTCGCATGCTCTCCTAAAGAACTCATAGCTTACAAATCTCTCTTCTAGGAATACCAAGACATTTTTTCTTGGTGTTATCACTGAAATTTCGTCTACACAGGGTGACAAGAACTCCGCATCATCAACATAACAATGAAGTCATTCATGGCACAGAATGAAGTTTACAGCATTCCAGAAGGGTCAAAAACTATACAAAAATTGAAAGACACTTCACATCAGTAAGGTGCGCGCGTATGCGCGGGATAAGAACGTGTTGTGCACGCTTAAGCGCCCGACGCGCGACTGTCCACATAAAAAGTCGTGCATCTGCTAATACAGCACATTAAATTCTTAATTCGGCCTTCCGACCACCGATGGACCTTCCCCCAAGATGATTTGACATCCAGATCAGGGTCGATTCTGCGAAATCGGTGAATTAATGGCTTAAACGAACCCTAAACAGCACCGTGTTTACACCGGAAGCTAGTTACGTGACCGCCTGGAAAATGTTATAAATAGCAGTGAAGGCTCGTTGTTTCAGCAGAGAATTCCATGCAAAGTTATGCTRTCCAGATTCAGAGCTCAGTCCTCTTGACAAGCCATCAGTCTACAGCCTAATTCAGAGTTCTTTCACCATTTCATTTCAGCTCTACTTGTTTTGTAAGGAAAGCACAATCTTGAGAGATTCGAAGGACCTTTCGTTGGAGGGAGAGGGAATCTTTATCTCTGCCCTCAGCGTGTACTTTGGTTTCCCTAATAGATCAAGCCTGAAACCATTGTGGACTTCCTTGTCTCATGTTTGATATTTCTGTTTATTTCCAAATTGTTATTTGCTTCACAACTGTTAGATTAGATTGTTTTCTGTTTTGTTTTTCTGCTTTCTGTTAACACTCTTGCTGCTATAGATGTTCTGCCTTGGTGAACCCTGCAAGGCATGCAGAGTGGTCTCTATTTTTCTCATCTGCTGACAGATTGACCGAGAACACTTGGTCTTACATAGAGATGCCTGACCTTGATCCCTCTATTGTCGAACATCGTATAGACACATTCAACCTTCACTCATTCAATGAAGGTGACCTTGTCCTTTCTTACAATATCACTCATGATACCCTCATCCATAGAAAATTTGAGTCATTATGGAATGGACCTTACATCATCCAACATTGCCTCACTAAAGGCACATACATATTGGAATCCCTCAAAGGCCACCCTCTCAAAGAATCCATCAACGGGTTGTACTTAAAGAAAGTTTACGCCTGAGCGTAGCCATTCTACACTAGAATTTTTCTTTTTGTACACATTTTGTAGATTTTTTAATCTTCTTTTTTCCCTCCATGCCTTGCATCTAATCTACCATTTATGTTCTTGACATATGCCTCCTCCATCATCCTACCACATCGGTTACACCGACGGAGCTAGCCGATGGACACAAAATATCTCTTCGACTGCTTGGTCCCTCTATTCCCCCTCTTATGAATTGCTCCACTCCAATGGAATATGTTTGAGCTCAGCAACCAACAACCAAGAAGAGTAAACAATCATCATTGGCCTCCTTGCCGAGGCCAGGCACCACCATATCTGTCACCTTAGTGTCTTACTATATTCCCATCTCATTGTGCTTCAACTCAACAATGTGTACCGCGTCCGCAATCCTCGCCTCTTCCGCAAATACCTGCACATTAGACTTTTATCTCGACATTTTGATTCAATCACATTTACACATATTCCAAGACAATTCAATTAAATAGCAGATAATATGGCTAACCTAGTGTTAGATTGGCATTTATCACATCAAGATACCATTACCCATACATAATCCATTAAAAGTCTGTCACATCATATAGATTAGACATCATAAAAAGAATTAAAAATCATCATCACATGTGAACATCATATATATCCAAAATGTATATCCATATATATATATATATATATCGGTCAATATGCCATCAATTCTTACAAAACATAGTACAACATGTCCAACATCTGTAGGCAGGTGAACCACCTCACCCCTATAAGTACAAAATCGGTGTCACAACACCATATACAAAATGGGCTCGCAAGCCTATATAAATACAAAAATACATATATAGAGGCACTCATGGCGCCTCTAGAGCTCCACCACCTGGTCCTCTCTCTGGATAAGGTTCCCCACCAGCTAGGGGCCCCTCGTTCCCTGGGGGAAGCCACCCAGTCATCGCTGCCCCCGCTACCACTTCTCTATGGATCAAGGTCTCTAACTCTGTCAGAAGGCCCACACACTGCTCCAAGACTCCCTCATCTTGGATCCGAGTCCACATGCCCTCAGACACTCCCTGTAATACCACCTCCAAACGACAACAAAACTCCTTAAACTCTCTGTCAACCCCTGCTGAAGGAACATGTGACAGCCCCGCAATGGGGTCATCATAATGGCATCTCCTGCCTACTATGTCATCATCAGTCGACCTCGCACCAACCTCATCCCACTGCCATCTCTCCCCTTCCCGTGGCTCCCCCCGTGGTGGTCTCATGGGTCCCTCACGAGAAGACGCTCTGACCAACTCAACCTATTGACTGTGAGGTCCCACATCTACAAACACAACACACAAATGATAGCATAAACATCCATCCATACATAAAACATATGCTATATTATCTAAAATTCAAACCATCAAATAAATCAACATACCTCTGTGGTTGAACACCTCTCCAGGGGCTAGCACCAAATCTGGGTCCTCTCGGAAGTCCACCCCACTATACGGGTATCAGAGTATGATTTGTTGCATATGATGCCACACCTATGTAGCCTCAGTCATAAAGTAATGGCCACCCTCCCCACCCCCATGCTGAACCAAAATCATCTTCCACTACCACAGTCGTGGCTCTCACACACCCAATGCATCCAAAAAAACTCTCAGATGCAACATAGGCACCCTCTCCAAAAACCAAGCCATCAATATCAACCCAAAGGAAGATTCCCCTGAGTCTGCATCTCGAACCCTGTTGAGCTTCCCCACCATCTTGGCATGTAGCATCAACCCCCAGGCAAAGTAATCACCACTCAGTGTCGTTTGCATGATCCTCAACTGACCACCATTGATCCGCTGAGTAGCGAGAGATGCATAAACCCTCACAATTATTGATGCAATGCAATGATGCATAAGGGCGTCCATCATCCCAATCCTCACCATAGATCTAGACATGAATTCCTCTCCTAAAAAATAGGTCTGGGCTAGGACAACCAATTTCCCATCCCCAGGTAACACGGGCTCAGCCGGTAGCAGGGTTCCCTGAAAAGGGAGTCTAGTCAAAAAATACACATCCTCTATCGCAGAGAATGTGAGATGCTCACTTCGCACAATGAAGCACTGTAGATCAGGGCTCCACATCGAGATCAGGCACTGTAGCAGGTACTCCTGTGCCCGCACCAGTGAACACTCAAAATTTTTTAGCAACCCACAGGCTAGCAAAGGGCCCCGTACAACCGACTCTTCATCTCTCACTGCCTCTCTCAAGCGTGCCCAATTCCTCTCCCTCTACTGGATTAGCATCGTCAACTGGTCACCTACATCGACATATACAGTACTTGATCAGCCATCATAACCCATAAAAACACCAAAATCTCCAAAAAATATAAGTTTATTACACTCCACAGTTTTGCCTCAAGGGCGTGGTTGTTTTCCCCACAGGCGCACACATATGC
The DNA here is from genome assembly GCA_032191745.1 of Picea mariana. Taxonomy (NCBI): domain Eukaryota; kingdom Viridiplantae; phylum Streptophyta; class Pinopsida; order Pinales; family Pinaceae; genus Picea; species Picea mariana. The sequence continues at coordinate 611,125 of JASDQU010100250.1, read as the reverse complement.
GCACCTATACATCCCACAGTTGTGCATGCATGCAAAGCTATTGATGATACAAGGGTGCACACATGTTCCCCTACCACACACACAGACATGCATCCCAACATGTCTGTTCTCTACACAGTTGCGCACACATGCGCAACTGTCAGGAACACAGATGCGCATGCATGAGAAAATATGCTTCGAACATATGCGCATCTGATGCAAGCATGTTTTCCCCATTTGGGTTCCCCTGTGTGTAGCTATCCCAATTACAAATGTGCACTGATGCACATGAATCATTCGATTTCTCGCGCACTGGGGGGCTCACCCTCAAAAAATTCTCCTGTACGTCCATCCATACAACCCTGCCCAAAAAAGAAATCCTAATTACTATGCAATAGGATATGACCACTAACCTGGCACTCGCTACTCCTGGGTCAAATGGATCAATCTCCTAGAATCTCCAAATCTCCTCTAAACACCTCTCATCCACTCACTAAGACAACAGATACAAATGAGGTGGCATTGTGGGCCCTACAGTTATATATAGTTCCTTTTTCCAAACTTCCATGCTCAATTATAGGAGCTCCGGTCGTCCATTTTCCGATCCGTCTTCAGCCACAGGATCAGGATCTTGCCCCCTACACAATCACATCCCTTGGGTCACCATCCATCCTCGGCCTCGGAGGACCCATTTTTTTCACATCCTACCTAGGTACACCTGCTTATATTCACAAGTTATTGAATTTCTATTATATTTTTTTTATCTTCAGATATTGTTCACGTCGGGTATTCGATTTTCATGTGTGTAGGTACTTGGTCATCATGCATCAGTGCTACCCCTTCAGGTATATCATCGACACTGGCATGCAATCATTCCCTCTGAATATCAATTGCATCTCCTAGTCACACCCTTCGATCTTTGCCTCTAGGGTACCCCCATCTGGCTCTGCAGTACTCACACCTCCACTGCATTTCCAGAACAATCAACCGGTAGCACTCTCTCCCACATGATTTGTCCCAATTATAGTCCCCTCTGGCACTTTGACATTCATGTTGTTTTCACCCCCTAGGGCTGGGAGTCCCAATAGTCTTCACATTCCCAAGAATCAGTCGCATGCTCCTTCTCCTCATTTTGCTAGCCTCCCCACAATGGACTCCCAGGTAATCTCATTACGATTCCCATATGACTGCATCTCCATAGTATCATTAACCCTCCATTTCATCCACCCTTATTTTTCCCATCTATAGATTTCCCTCCATTCATTTCCCTAATACAGAAACCCACCTATGGGGCCCCCACCCTCCACTTATTTTCCAAGCAACTTGTGCCCTCACCAGCCAACCCATCTTGCACTAGGGAACCCATTTATGTATCTACACACTTATCCCAACTTATTCTTTATTCCTTTGGTAATTGTACAAAACCTTTGTTTTCTGCATTTACATAGCTTTCTATTGTCACCTTTAGCGACCTTCCTTTTCCGGAAAAGAAACCCCTATCTCCCTTGGTTGGGGAATTTTTCACCTCCTACCCTTGCTGACATCATCCATAAACCCTGAGTATATTTCAATCCATACACCTATGATCTCTATGTTTTTCCATCTTGTCACGCCTCTGGCCCAATTTACCCAAGCCTAGTCGTCCCCTTGATGCTAGATTCAGTTTCACAGGTTGTTGCCACTAATCCTTTACATATATCCCCAACCAAGGGCAGTCTTGAGTCTCACCACTTCTTGACTTCATCCATGTAGATCTCATCAAGCCCTTCGCTTCATGGAGTTGTGTCTCCCTTTCTGTTGACATCAACACAGTTCCTAGAAGGGTGACAATATCTTGACTCTCATTACCTCCACATTGACGAGTCTCGAATGACACAAAGAGAATAATCATTGCTCTCTATTGTCATTGACCCCCACAACATTCGACTTAAACACTTTCTCATGTTGCGGTGGGTCTTACTTTGTGACTATTGCAGTTGTTTTTATGTTTTTCGAAGACCTCTGAAAATTGTTGGGCCATCAATGCCTGTGACTCCTCGACACTTCTCATAGGTGTCATCACCTCTTTTCAGAGTTTTTCACCATCAAAATTGTCCTCTACCATTATCAACTCACCCCTGAGGGTGCTACAATTATCTACACCAGTACATAGTTTCATTTATTGTCTTATACATTTTTTTGAGTTACATGACACGAGCATGGGGCATGCCCACCTTGTTTGTACACAATTTTAGGTTTCCACACCTTGTGAAGGGTTTGGGTCCTACAGGTTCCCCTCTCCCTCTGATGGGTCACTCTTGAAACTCCCCTCAACACTCTTTCTTACAAAAGTACTCTCAGTAGAAGAAACATTTATATATTTTGGCTATATGTATGCTCCTAACCTCATACATCAGGGGGCATCTGTTATCACTGAAATTTCATGCATAAATGGTTACAGGAATCCGACATCTCCAAACACCTATTAGTTCACCCATGTCCCAAAAAATGAATTTCCAAAGGGCCCAAAACTATACAACGAGTTATAAAATCAACATGTGCTCAGAATACACAGGAAGTGCGTGCACATGTGCCAGTCAAAAATGTTGAAAAAGAGCACATGCACCCAATGTGCGACTGTGCATGCAAAAAACCACGCACACCTCAGAACAACACATTCATGATTTTGGTCAGCCTCCCACCCACTTCTGGTTCATCTCCCAAGTCGATTTGACCCTCAAATCCGAACTAAATCCGAGTGGGGGGCTGGTCAAAGACCTAGAGGTGCCCTAAATGGCTCCTTGTTTACACTAAAGACTAGTTAAATAATGCCTCAAAGCTTTGCTATAAAAAGTGTCCATGGGTGCTCTATATTTCCAAGAATCTATTTGTATTTTTATGCTGCCTATATTCTCATGTATGGAACCTCTTTCCTCATTGGAGCATACAAGCTCCATTTCATTGAGCTATTCGCATCACCTCTTGAGTGAATGAGCTTTGGATTTCTTCACCATTTCCTTCTCGTTTGATATTTGTAAGAAGAGCTCAATCGTTGGGGGTTCAAGAGCCCTCCCTTGGAGGAAGTGGGGACCCATAAGTCTCCCTTTCTCTTTGGTGTTTTTCCACTAATACAATCTATTCATTGGTGGCATGAATGTTGTTTGTTTTTTATTCTAATGCACTCTAGTTTAGTTTCTTTTATTGTTTTTAGTTTAGTTGTTTGTTTATTTCTTATGCTTGATGTTTCTAATTCTTGCATTCACTTCTTTCCTGTCTAGATAACCCAACTGAACTTGTAAGTGTCCTTATTTTGCTCATTTAGGTGATGAAAAGGATACAATGCAACCCCCTTCAAGGTACAACTAAATTTTAATATTCCATTGTTTGAAGGACTAATAGATGTGGATGTTGTAGATAAATGGTTGAATCTGCTAGAAGGGTATTTTTCGGTCCACAATTTTTCTGATAGGGAAAATATCACTTTTTCACTCCTCAAGGTTGTTCCCCATGTTAAATACCGGTGGGATACTTGTTGTTGGGAAAAATACCCTACGGACTAGCAAACTAGGGTTAGGTTTGCATGCAGATTTTTGATCGTAAAAGAAATTACTTTATATCCTACCACCCAAAACTTAAACCCCTCTTTCGTGATACATGCATGGAAAGGAACTACTAACCTTTTTACTGATGTTTGGTGTAGATCCTCCGTTGCGCTTTGCCTGGTTATTTGTGCTGCTCCTTCCAAAGTTAACCTGCAATCAATACAAAACACTATGCATGCATGCTACTTTTCTACTTGAGGGTTAGAAATTAAGCATAAATTACACAAATCATAGATAACTCATGCATTGGGACGGGAAAAGTATTCTTTTATTATTTTCAAAATGAATCAACTTACAATCAAAGTCGAGACCGGCCACTGCTCCTTGAT
>JASDQU010100250.1:579406-600074 GCA_032191745.1 Picea mariana | reverse complement strand
TGCCTCCACCTTAAGAGGATCCACCATGATCCCTGTTGTTCATAGGATGAAACCTAACAAACATCCTGACGTGACGGAAAAGCTGCACTTGTTGGGATTCAAGCGAATCCTGAAGTAGCGACAGCGTTCAAAGATTAGTCTGAGGTGCATAGGATGATCCTTTTGCTTGCGAGAGCGTGATGCTAAATCATCTAGATAGGCCTCAACTATATGTTTGAGGTCATGAAACGCAAAAGACATGGCCCACTGGAAAGTGGCTCCAGCATTCTTGAGGCCAAAAGGCATCTTACAATAGGCAAATGTACCCCACGGACAAATGAATGTCATTTTGTGTTGGTTCTCAGGTTTGATTTGGATTTGATTATAGCCCGAAAAACCATCCATGAACGAAAAGGCTTCACAACCCACACATTGATCAATGATCTGGTCAATGAATGGGGTTGGAAAATTATCTTTTGGACATGCCTTATTCAAATCACTGAAATCGGTACACACATGAATCGTGGCTTGTTTTTTATCGACCAGAACAGGGTTTGACACCCATTGAGTCAAATGAATAGGATAAATGAAACCTGCCTTGAGCAATTTCTCAACCTCAAGCTTAATGGCTGTTGCTTTCTTAGGATTAACTGGACGAAGTTTTTGTCGAACAGGCTTGGCATCAGGATACATTGTGATTTCATGTTCAACTATTTTTCGATCGATACCTGGCATTTCCTCATAAGACCAGGCAAAAACATCGCGAAATTCTTTGAAAATATCTGTGTAAATTTGAACCTCTTCGGGGGAGAAATCCGCTCCGACGAAGACATTCTCCACAACACCAGGGTTTCAATAGATGTTAATAGGTATGGTTTCAGGATAAATTTCCTGTGTAGCTAAGAGGTTAATAGGACACGGCTGATATCCCGTCATGGTGATAGTGAATTCTCCTGACTCGATTCAGTGTAACTCTGGGAGGAAATATGATCTGTGATGAAGATCTTCCCAAGGTTTGTCCAGACTAGTCATTGCTTCGATTACTGCTTCATCAGAAGGCAAGATTAAGTCTAACGAATTGGTGGTAGCAAGAGAACCCTGAGCCCAGATAGGCTCTAGAAGTGGATCCAAATCTTGTGCAGGAGTCGGATCAGGGTTAGCTGAAGCTTGCTGGACTAAAGAGTACGCTACTACAGCGACCGACAAGGGCATGGACATGCCGAAGTGCCCTGTCTCATCCATTGTGGCTGATGGGGAAGGAAGAATCCACGGATCCTCAAAGTAAGTCGTGCGGAATGACGAAACTTGAAAAATCTCAGCCTTGTGGTGACTAGATATAAACTTGACATCGTCATGAGGAGGTGGGTAATCGAAGGTACCCATCAAGGATGGGAACAAACCAAATCCTACGTTAACAACACCGGCTTGACGATTATCAATCATGGGGACCGTGGATGCCCCCAAAGCTGGGTCAGGTCTAGAGAAGGACAATTGATCGATGGTCACTATCCAAACCTCATGTGGAAACAATAAGACTCAGAAAACTGTAGCCACCACAACATGCATAGCATAAGTCCAACTCTAACCTAACAAGAGATTATAGTCGAGGGGGGCATCGACTACTTCTACTTCAATGCACACGGTCTTCCCTCCTAACTGCACAGGGAAAGAACGGACGATGCCATGTGGTCGGAAAGAACGATCGTTGAACGTAGTGAGGAGAGTAGGTGATGGAGACAAAGCAGGCTGGCCAATGGCCTTCCAACATGCTAATGACATAACGCATGTCGAGGCACTTTCGTTGACCATCGTGCGAAAGATATTGCGTGTAAAAGTTTTCGTGGGATGAGCCACTACTATCTGAAAAGCTACGTGGTAAGGTAGATGAGGTTTTAATTCAGTTGTATCTAACACAATGGTACTCGGGTTACAAGCCTCAGTAGAGCCTAAAGAAGTTAACAAGGCTTTCCTCTGAGCAGGGTAGCTTTGGAGGACCTCCAAAGAAGACATCGCACAAGGGGTTTGTGATAAATCTTCCACCACAGAGTAATTCTAGGCGGCCCTTGCATTTGGGTTGTGGGAATCTTTCTTGAATGCACCCTTTGAAATGTGTGTCATTGTTTCACCCAACGTCTTCTCGATCTGTAGAGGAAGAGATGGGATCTCATCTTCTTTACCCTTCTCAGAGGCACTTGGCTTACTATAGTCGTGCTCTCTAGTAGTTATGAAAGCATCACCCCTAACCATATATACGTTCGCGGATCAGCAATTGTTTGGAGGAGAGCAGGTTTCTTGTCTGCCCCCTTCGGCACTTGTAGAGGCTTGAGTTAAATTTTACCCATGCTAAAATGGATTAGTCAACACGGCTTGCTGTTGCTGTGTGACAAACTTTTGGGCCTCTGCAAGTCGAGGAAAAAGATGGGTCGGGTGGTCCTCCACACACAAGTTGCATGGATACCTCGCCTTCCATTTTTCCGTGGTGCCCTCGCCAGCGGTATCAGTGGGTTTTTTATCCCCCTTACCTTTCTTTCATTGTTTTTTCTTCCCTTCAGGTTGTTGGGTGGCCTTTGGGTTGTTCATCTACATGGAGTGTACTTCCGATGTTTGGGTAGGAGGAGCAGCCAAAGTAGTAGTCTGGCTGGCCGCTGAGTGTTGTATAGATAACTGTTGCAATTGCTTTATCAATTGCTTAGCGAGCTTGGTATGTGTTGAGCCAACAATATCATTGGCATGTGGTCTAGCTCTCTGTCTAGTTTTATCTAGTATCGATCATGGTGCATCTGGCAGGATGTTGTACAATAAACTAGACTGAGAATAGATAAGTTCAAACTGTTGAGCCCTCATGATGGCATCTTCTTTGGAGAAAACTCCTGAAGTCGCGACGTCTTTGGATAATTGTGGGACTAAAGACTTAAGGAACCACTCAAGTAGGAATGCTGGTGGGACTGGTACCTTGATTAGACTCTTTCGACGTCTCCACTCTTGGATATGATCAGAGATATGGTCTGCTGTCATTTGTTTGAAATTGGCAAGCAGCTTTGTGCCAGCGTCGTATCTCACAGGTAACTGGAAATGGTTAAGGAAGGCCATCACTAGTTCGCCAAAAGAAAAATATCTTGAGCGATCAAGCTCGATGTACCATTTCATGACACTCCCGATAAGAGTGTGTTGAAACAATCTCAACTGGACGGAGTCATCTTTCAATGAGTTAGATGAACACTAAAGATGGAAAGTAGTCACGTGATCACCTGGATCTTCGTTAGGCTTGGCCTTCAACTTTGGAATGTCCGAAGGCAACTTCGTTGACATAGGAGGCCAACGTGGATCGTGACAAATAGGATCATTTAACAACCTTGTCAAATATGGCAAGTGTAATGTCGCTAGGAATGGTACTTTGGGTTACTACTGATAGCCTGGGAAAAAGGGTCCTGGAGTTTGACTGGCACCAGGTTGCCAGGAAAAGTTTGGCTGCTAGCCCGGATTCTAGTAGAAACCATGGCCCTGACCAGAGTAAGGACTTTGCATCTGTGGAGACATCATTGGTTGATTCCCCATAAAGGACATAGGATGTTGGGCATGCATCGTGTTTGAAGGACTTTGGGAAGGATTACCCCATGCCGGTCCTGCTGGGAGAGGCATAGAAGTCTGTCCAGGGTTCCATTGATTGTGGAAAGAATTACCCCAGAACGACATTCCATAGGAGGGAACGGATCCTTGTCCTGAGTCCCAAGGTCCTGCCATATGTGCCCCCGATGCAGGAATAGTACCATGCGCTGGAGTAGACTGTCCAAAAATGGGAGTGCCCCCGAACGAGAAAGCGGTGGATGCGAAAGTGTTGTTACCAAACGTCTCGTTCCAAACAAATAGCGATGAACCTACCGGCATAGTGTGTGCAGGTGTTCCTTGACTCCCAGCTCCAAATGAACTCGTGTGTGCAGACTGCCCGAAAGACTGTTGATGAAGACCACCAAGCGAAGGGGATGAAGGAGAGATATGACCTCATGCGTAAGGAAAAGCATTAAAAGGGACAGGAATGCCCCCAAGTTGACCTTGCAGAGGAGTGTTAGAGCTTCCTGCCCCCAGACCCAAAGTCTTTAAAGTGGAGTGATTGAGTGCAGGACTCGTACCCGAACTACGCATACTGTATGAAAACAGAGAGCCTGTCGCACTAGGTGTGAAGGGAGTTGTGGCCGCCGTGAGAGATGGGGTCGGTCCACTGTGCGACGTAGTGGCGGCTGAGACCATGGTGGCCTATAACGACGATGGAAAGTTAGGATATGCTTCTCTTGTGGTAGCAACGGTGGTGGGAATGGAAGAATTCCCAGAGGAAGTAACAACGTTTGTTTCCATAGCAATGTGAGGCACTGACAGGCGTTCGTAAAATTGAATTGGTACACTGACCGATGGCCAAGTATCAGTGGTTGGGGTTTCAACTGAGCCAATATTGGCAGTTTATTCCTCTGGGAGTTGTTCGGGCACAATGGTTTGTAACCTGGTTGCTTCGAAAGACCCTTGTTGGTCTAGCTTCCACCTCAATGGTGGCGGGGGTGGCTCCAGTATAACCGGCGGCAGGCCTAGAAGCCTTCGTGACCGGTGGAGCTTGGGATCCTCCACTGTGTGAGAATATCCAAGACACGCTAAGGTATTCTACATGTGCAAACAGTAATAGACACTAAAAAAGAAGCCCCTAAGAGATAAGTCAAGCAAACACTAAACCAGTTGGAAGAACAGTTACAACAACCAACACTAGAGAAACTTACCGGTGCAAGTGAAACTCAAACATGGAAACACCCTCTGGGTATACTCTGCAAAGCATGGCCCGATGTCTATCCTAGGTACCGTGGTATACCCCCGCAGTCACCTGTGTATGTCCCTAAAAAGATTGGCAACTAGTTTGCCAGCAGGCGAACAGTCACCAGGCGGGTACAGTCGAAAGTCGGGTAGACCACAATGAGAAGGGTATCAAGCTTGAAACCTGTCAAGGGTATCGAGAGAAAATGGTCTAGAAGACAACTGAGGACCTCGAATGGATTCGAGACCCATGAAGCCCCGTGGCAAATGAAAACAACAGAATCCCAAAACAAGCCCTCGATATGTGTTCTCCACTACGCTTGGTCCGACTTTGGAGGGGTTATCTCCGCTACCTTTCCTCATGCGACCTCGTGTTTATCCCCTGTGTTAGAGGGTGGTCCTAGATAACTTCCATGAAACTGGACTTCTACACTCCCTATCACAGACTCCAATGTTTGGTTTTGAGTGGCCTTGGAGAGTTTCCTCTCCAACCTAATCCAAGGCCCTAGTCCTGAACTAGTGTATGAACCCTACAAACAAAAAGTCTAATATATTTTAAATTAGCATTTCTTTTATGGGATTTTTTACGTCACAGGATATGAAGGTGAAACTGATGATGTGTAAAGACTCAAAGAAAAAGAGAATGAAAAATGCTGGAAACAAAAGACTTTTACTAGATGCAAAAATCAACAACTTTTCACAATGAAAGACTTCTTTTTCTTTTCAATTTTTTCTAAGATTTCATGCAGCAAACATAAAGGAATTTCGCTCGACTACGAGCTACTTATGCTCTAAATTCACTGCAAAAACTTATGAACAAAAAGACTTCTCCCTAGCTATTGATGCAGAAACACAATCTTCAAACAACGAAGAAAATGAAAAAGGTTTTTTTCTCTTTTATTTATTTTTTATTTACGTGCTAATCAAGAAACAAAGGGAAAATAACGACAAGCCTAAAACCAAGAACAAAAACAAAATTTTGGCTTAGAGCATAGATCGCTAAGAATCAGAGAAAAGACACACAATGGCAATCAAGAAAGCACAGACTCTTACGCTTGTCTAAAAACCATAAAACAAAATTTTTCTTTTTTATCTTTTCTATCAACTATCAACTAAGAAAAAATAGGCTAAGGGTAAGAGGCCCTAACCTATTGACTGTTCAACCCTAGACTCAAACACCTGAGAGGAACACTTCTCACCACAAGAGGGGATGACTGCCCCACCCTGATTGAAAAGCAGCCTGTCAAGCACACTCCTGACACTGAAACAACACGCGTGCGAACGCGTGCTAAGCTACAACATAGTGTGTGTACCCGTGGGCTGCACTTGCATAGGCCACGTGTATGTATAAACTAAGACAAAAATAAACACAGGAAGCCCAGACGAGAAAGAGGCCTCTGGTATAGATAACTAGGGTCTCTTAAAGGCTTGGATGCTTTTTCTTAACAGAAAAGAAAAATAATTGCAAGGAATAACAAAATGAAATAAAGTAAATTGAGACAAGACTGCGAACCAGCAAGACTCAGACATGATCTAGAAAGCCCCCTGAGAATGTATAATTCTGACAGGGAAGAGGAGGATCGCCTCTCAAGCTCTCTGACTCCTACATGCTATTGAAACCTCTACAGCTAGAGTTCACATGCGGGTTGTAGGAGATTAGGGCACGGGTACACTCGTGCAGGCCTTCTGTAGGCCGCGTGTACCTCTGTGTGTCCCGAAAATTGCCGTCAAGCAATAGTCAGGGAAAACTGGTATGAAGAACCAGGCTCCCTTCTAGCTCAGGCCTTACAGAAAAAGACAGGCAAAGAAACAAAAAATCTAATCTTTTAAACTACCCAAAAACTCAACCAAATCCAGAAACCCTAAAGAGTATCTTCCCCAGTATGGTCGCCAACTCTGTTGTTGGGAAAAATACCCTACGGACTAGCAAACTAGGGTTAGGTTTGCATGCAGATTTTTGATCGTAAAAGAAATTACTTTATATCCTACCACCCAAAACTTAAACCCCTCTTTCGTGATACATGCATGGAAAGGAACTGCTAACCTTTTTACTAATGTTTGGTGTAGATCCTCCGTTGCGCTTTGCCTGGTTATTTGCGCTGCTCCTTCCAAAGTTAACCTGGAATCAATACAAAACACTATGCATGCATGCTACTTTTCTACTTGAGGGTTAGAAATTAAGCATAAATTACACAAATCATAGATAACTCATGCATTGGGACGGGAAAAGTATTCTTTTATTATTTTCAAAATGAATCAACTTACAATCAAAGTCGAGACCGGCCACTGCTCCTTGATCCTGATCCTGGGCTCCTCCTCTTTTTTTGTCCTCCAACTGCTTTGTGTTAATTCTCCTTAGGCTTGAGGAAAGGCTAAAGGGTTGGGACAATGGATTCGGCAAATGGGCAGAGTTTCTTTGCTATAATTCTCCTCCCTCAAAATAGTACCCCTACCCCTTCTTTTATAGGCTAGAAGGAGCTAGGGTTTTGGATGAACTCTCAGCCATGCATGGCTGGGAGTTTCAGTTAACTGACCCATAGCTTTTTGTCCCGTCGGAAAATTTCCTATTTTTGTGTTTTGTTAGGTAAACGCGGGCTGTAGTAGGCCTGCCAGTGTTCACACGCGTGCAGTAGTGGGTTAGGGTGCATGTACCTTGACCCAAGAGGATTTTCAAAGAGGTTTTTAAGCAGATGTTTTGGCAATGAGGGGATATGAGTTGGCCTGATGACAGGTAAGCATGTGTGGTGCAATTTAGGGTTATAAGAATACTTACTCTGATCAAAGGGTTTTAGAGGAATATACAATGTTTGTGGTGGCCCCTACATGGAATTCATTTCAGGATACCATTAAAGAACGATACTACCATGTTGGAAGCTATGAGGACCCGTGCACCATATGGACCACCCTACATAAAGAAAGGGACTAGATAGTACCATATTTCCCCAATAGTTTCCATACCCTTCTCACCAAATTGGTTATCAAAGACTTTGAGCATCATCTGGTGCTCAAATATAGTGTTTTTGTGCATATATACATTCAAACAGAAATGAAGTTTCTATACATTTTCTCATTCAGAATGGCTTATAGATATGCTGTCAAGATTGAGCATAAATTTAAGCAGAAAAGGCAAGAGTTTGAATCTATAAACCCCTCACAGCTGAAGCAGGGAAAAGGCGGCCCCAACCCACATACCAAGGGACCAAGTCAAGATGGCTACCCTCAATATAACCAATCCAAGATGCATCACAAGAAGGGAAATGAGAAGATGAAGAAGGACATGGGAAAATGGTGTGAGTACCATAACATCCCTTGGCACAACACTGAAGAATGTTGCTCCAAGAAGTCACTCATGGCTGAACTGAAGGATTCTAATTTAGAGGCTGATTCTGTTTCTGAATCAAATCCTAAAGGAGGCGATCATATTATAGATGTTGAACCCAGTGCCACTATTTCTACCACCAAAATCCAGCCAAGCAAACCAGAAGAACCAGAGGAAGGAGAATGCCTCTTTTACTCGCAGATGTGGGTAAAGGGGGTTCCGCTTCATTTCATTGTAGATATTAGTAGTCAGAAGAACCTAATTTCAGAAGAGCTCATCAAGCATCTGGACCTGCCAATGACACTACACCTGCACATCTACACTATCGGCTAGCTTCGCCAAGGAAAAGATCTATGTGTCAGCCAATAGTGTCGTCTACCCTACGACATTAATCCTTTCAAAGATGAGGTACTATGTGATATTTCTCCCCTTGAAGTTTGTGATGTTCTTTTAGGATAACCATATTTTTGTAAGCATCACGTTGTGTATGAGTCTAGACCCCGCAGTGTTATTATTACTTTGGGTAGATAATTGTACAGGATACTAGAGGTAGTGCCTCCTACGACTATTTCTTTAATCTCTGCTAAGCAATGTAGTAAGGTCATCTCACAGATCAGGAATTTCATCTTCTTTGTGATCTGTGCTCATAGTAAACATAAGTTCACTGCAACATCCATGGCCTCTACACAGAGCCTCTCTTTGCATAAAAAGAAAGTGGATGGGATCATGGAAGAATACATAGACATTTTCTCCTCACCTACAAGGGTATCGACACACTAGCAAGTTAATCATCCAATTGATTTGATCCCCAGCACATCTCTACCTAATGGAATAGTCTATTGTCGCTTGCTGATGGAAAATGATGAAACCAGGTGTTAGATCCAAGAGCTTCTTCAAAAGGGGCACATCAGACCCAGATGCTCCCCTTGTGGAGGCTTGATTGTACTAGTGCAGAAAAAGGATGAGACTTGGCGACTCTGCATTGATTACAAAGCCTTAAACAAAATCACAGTTAGGAACCGATACCCCATTCCCAGGATTGATGACCTTCTTGACCAACTCAAGGGGTAAAATTTCTTCAGCAAGATTGACCTAAAGTTTGTCTACCACTAGGTTCCCATCGAACCAACTAATGTATGGAAGACAAACTTTAAATGTAAAGAAGGTCTCTTTGAATGGCTAGTCATGCCCTTTGTCTTAACAAATGCACCAACCACTTTCATGAGGTTGATGGATGATGTATTGAGACCCTTCACCAACTCCTTTGTGGTGGTATATTTGGATGACATCCTCATATTTAGTAGAACGTGGGAGGATCACATGATGCATATTCAACAGGTTTTGAGCACTCTACGAAAACACAAGATATATGCCAACTTGGAAAAATTCTCTTTTGGAATGAACAGGGTCCAATAATTGGGATACATTGTTGATGAGCATGGGGTACATGTTGATCTAGCTAAGATCCAAGTCATCCGTGACTGGCCAACCATGACCACACTAATTCGGATTTAGGAGCGGAACAAACTGATTAATAGACTAAATACAATAAACAAATATATATGAAGAATAACACAGATATCCAGTGAACATTATCTTCTATTGAATAATGAAATAGGTTGAAATTGTAAAACATCAGAACTAAAACAATTGCTCAAATGGTGGTAGCTATCTCTGAGAAGAGATGTGGCTCCTTTGTGAATCCATCTGAGTAGAATGAATTACCATGAGGATCTAGAGGCATTTTTTATATTACTCATGAATGCCAAAACCCTAGACATTGAAAAACCTAACCCAAGGAGGTGAAAGGTCAAAATTCATGTGGGCTCCTATGGGTAAGTTGGTACCTCAACTTCTCGAGGTCATAACTTTTGCATACGACCTCTATTTTAAGTGTGTGATAGCTCATTATCAGGTTGTCAAAGCACAATAACTCCTACACCAAGGAAAGTGGCTCACCCAGGGACAAATCTAGTAGAAGTTTCCTCACCTGATGGGGGAACTCAACACAATGGAGACCATTCCTTCCTAAGGGGGTGGGGATTGATCCAGTTGGTTGTTGGTGCCCACCCACCTATTCCAACTAGCTCCTCTTATCCATTTTTAGTTTAGTATTGTCTTCTATACTTCTTTGTAATTGTGGGTTCTACACTTCTTGGGATTTTTGAAGTTCTACGCATCGTCCAGGTGGATATTGGTGGCCTCTCACCTAATCCAACTAGATTGTTTTGTATGTTTTCATGTTAGAACATCTTATTGTACTTCCAAGGTCATTTTGGAGGCCTAAATAGTGTTCTTTTGGCTCACCATAGTCAAATTGTAGATGGAGTCAAAGTTTTATGGTGGGATGTGTATATCTATGAAATACCTTTCCAATGGGCTATCACACGCCTAAAACAGAGGTCGTATGCAAAACTTACGACCCCGGGAAGTTAACGTACCAACTTACCCATAGGGTCCCACATGACGTTTGATGTTTCACCTCCTAGGGTTATGTTTTTTGATGTCTAGGGTTTTGGCATTCATGAGTAATATCATAAATGCCTCTAGAGCCTCATGGTAATTTATTCTGCTCAGATGGAATCTTTTAGCAACCACATCTCTTCTTAGAGATAGGTACCACCATTTGAGCAAGTGTTTTAGTTCTGTAGTTTTACAGTTTCAGCCTATTTCATTATTCATTAGAAGATATTGTTCAGTGGATATCTGTGTTATTCTTCATATCTTTGTGTTTATTGTATTCAATATGTTAATCAATTCAATCCGCTCCTAAATCCGTATCACACTTGGCCAAATTTGACCATATCACTTTTCCTCCCATTTAGTGTGTTCACCAACACATATAATGGGCCATTTCCTACATTGGTCAATGCATGTTTTGGCCCAAAATGTGTGTTGGCCCTCAAAATTTCAGTAGGGTCCCAATAAAATAAAATAGCACCTAACCTAGAAAAGTACTCCAATAGTATTGAAGGGTAAGGATATACCACCAACCTAAACCTCACATCACCAATTTTCATCTGTTGGATCTCTCGTAGTGAGCTCAACAAGATTTAGGGCCTTCTCCTCCTCTCCACGTTCATCCTCCACCACTAGTGAGAATGAACTATAAAATTGAGGGAAATTCATTTTATGGAAAAGGCCCATTTTTATTTTTATTGTTGTGGGCTCATACAGACTCTGATTGAAAAATCATTTTCATTGTTGGAATCATCTCATCATAGTATTGAAAATTAAATTTTGTTTTATGAAATTCCACACTTCATCTAGGAGTCATTTTCTCCCATGGAGAGTTTTGTGTCCTTTGGGTGAATGATTTATTCTTTTCAAGGGCATGCCCAATACATCCCATTATGTCCCTTAGCTAGGGGAATCATTGTCCCCTTCCTATCCAATCCCATTTTCATTATTTTGAAATATCTCTACATTTTCCTCTCCTAGCCAGCCCCATTGGCATTCCTAGGGGAAGGAGAGATATATCATAATCACCTTCTCACCAGCCCCATTGGAATTATGAGGAAGAGTATTCCTCTAGTCCCCCCTACTAATCATCCTCACTAGCATTCTTATTTGGAGGGTTGTGTCTCTTTTTGTTAGTTGGTCCTTTATTGACCAACCCCATTGGCATTCTCAGGAAGGTATGATTTGTTGGGATTTCTCCATAATTAGCCTCATCAACATTATCAGGGGGCATAGTAATTTTTTTCATCCTTCAAACCATTCAAATAGACATTCTTCAAATAATTCTTTGTGGTCCAATATTTTCCATTCCCTTTGGCATTTACAAGTGCGGACTAGTTTTTTACTTTCCCCTCCTAATCAACCCCATTGAAATTAGTTGACAAGATTGTGTTTTCATCCTCTCTATTTAACCATCCTCACCAACATTGTTAGATGGAGTTGAGTGTACACCTCTTAGCCAACCCCAATGGAATCACTAGGAGGTTTTCCTTGATTTCATTTATTTGTTCCTAAGTTTCCCAATTGGTGTCATTGAGAGGAATTTTCCCCATGTCATTTATTTCTAGCTAACCCCATTGGAATTACTAGGAATAATACCCCCCTTATGCTAGTTCCTCCTACCTGGCCCCATTGGCTGGTCTAGGAGGAATTTCCACTTGGGCTCACTACTCCTAGCCAACCCCATTGGAATTTCTAGGAGATTTTCCCCCTTCATGGCCAACCTCACAAACCTCTCCTAGGAAGAATCCATCTCTGTTGAGTGGATTCCTTCACTAGGATCCCACTTGGCCACTGTGTTTTTAAACACATTTGTGAGTAACTTTGTATCACTCACTGTAATTTGGTTCAATTAGTTGAAATATGCTACATCAAGTTATCAACCTGGGGATTGTAAATTGATGAAGTGCATTGCAAAATATATGCAGGTACTAGTTATAATCTATCTAATCATGCATATGGAAAAATTGTTCACTACTTTAGTTGTAGAAACATAGTTTTGTTTAGCTGTAGAAAGAACAAAGTAATGCTAATAATGCAAAAACAAATTTATAAAAACACAAAAATAGTTCCAATATGTAATACCACCAATCTACTGGACTTTCATAAATTATTTCAATCACTTAACATAATGATAGTTCATGTCGATCATAACACTCGACTATTCAATTGATGGTTGCTATATTAGTTACTTATGTGTAAACATAAATGAATAAGTTGTAGAAAGGAAATGATAGAATTAATAAATCACACAACTTGATAAGAAAAAATACAATACCAACAATGATAAAAACAAGTGAATAGTGTGCTCCTCCTCAGGGGTCCCTCCTGGCTCGAGGAACGTTGTTTGTAGAAATCATATAAAGATAAAATATTACACATGCAGAATTAATAACTCATATGAGAAAAAAATAACTATATATTTATATTACCATAAAAAGTGTTTAAAAGAAATTGATAACAAAGAGTATGATAATAATCCTCCCTCTTAGGATCTAATTGCACATATTTATACAATAGAAACAAGATCGATTAGATCCAAACTATATGAATCTTAAAAATAGTTTGTATCAAATTTTATGTGCGTCAAATTTACAATATTTAGTGGATTTATAGATTGAGATTGATCATCCATGTATTGGAGAAATTCATGACAAAATGAATGAATTTCTCTAATAAAATCTTGTTCTCTCTTTTTGCTCTGTTCTGAAAAAATTGGGTTGTGCACTCTTCCACATGTACACGTTGACTTGTAGGTTTGGATTCACTTCTATTCTGATCTAGAATATATGTGGGTTATGATGGAAGATGGATGAGCTTCATAGATCATTTTGATTCCTTCCATATGTCAGGGTTCATTTAAGGGTTGATCACATCCCTATAGAATGACGAATTCGTTGCAGAAACTTGTCTTAGTAATTAGGCTACATAATTGTATTGTGAGTCTCTACAAAATTGAAATATTAAAATACTCCTTACAATAATATTTCATTAAATCATTATCCACAAAGAAGAATGTAATTAAGTATAGACATGGAAAATTTACCTTTTACTTTATTCAATGCACATATGATGTAGCTAGTTATGATTTTATGGAAAAACAAAGTAAAATGGGATATAACTAAGGCATAGATATAGCTTTTTGGATGGAAGTATAAGATAATAATGTAACAAAAATATTTTATTTTCAGGACTCAACATCTCCCCTACATGAAATATGTTGCATGTTCTCATGCATCCAAAATGAGTCTCTACTTCCTCCAACAAAATTTCAAAATTTATGACCTCCTCCTTCTTAGGTTATGTCTGGAGGATCTATCAAAATATTCAACCTTGAGGCTTTTCCCTAACTTCTTTGCTTATCCATCTTGGTACTTAATCTCCTAATTTTGATTATGGTTAACCTGCTATGTATGTACCATTTTCTGGCTTTGGTTGCTAGCAACTCCTTTTTAGATTCAAATTTCTCTTTATCTTTTTTGCAACTAGGAAATACTGGCTTTCAAGGATGAATTTTATGATTTGATATGGTTGTCAAGGAGTGTTAGCTCCTTGAGTTCTTCCTTTAACTTGATAACTTTTCCGACTTGCCTCTCTTTCAAAGAAGTGGTAATAGGTTCAATTACTAGTCCTTTGTCAATCTTGGTGGCATCATGGACTTCATAATCAGTCTCAAATTGATTAAATTCTTTGTCTAATTCCTATAAGTCATAAGTTGAAAATTTAAAAGTGGGAGATGGACTGGAAAATAAATCAGACCTGAGATTTTTATTTGGATTTTTTTATATTCATGATATTTGACTTCTCATTGTATGATTATTCAAGTTCAATGACCTTATTATCTTGATATTGGTTGTTATCATGATTTTTTGTAGCTAATAATTCTTTTGTCATACCCCTGGTTATTCTACGCATGATGGCCTCTATCTTCCTTTTATTTTTATGTACTTCTTCTTCTCTGCCTTCTAACTCATGGGACCTTGAATTTTCATCTCCTATATTTAATTCACTACCCTTGGTTTTATCATCTTCCTTTGATATTCTTTCTCGAAGTCTTCCTCTTGATTTTCTAGGTTCAAGATTCGAAACCCTAACCTCTTCTTTTACCTTATTCTTTATTCCCCATTTCTTCATTGTTATATTAGCATTTGATGTCTTTCTTTTATTCCTCTTAGGTTCTATGATCTCCTTAAATTATGTATCCTTCTTTGACTCTGCATGCTCCAATTCTTGATCTTTTGGTTCTATGTTTTCTAACTTGGGAACTTTACGAATTTCTCATTCTATTTCCAAGATTTCCAACTTGGAAACCCCTTGTTTTTGTACTAGAAACTCTGTACTTTGTACTTTTATTATTTGACCCTATTGTCACATGTTGTTTTGGGGTTTCAATATAATGGTTAAAAATAAGGAATTGATCCCAATTAGCATTCTTCTTCTATAATCTATTGTCCACCAACATTTTAACTAACCCAAAATGAAACGAACTACCTTCTACAATCCTGGGGTTATGTTGTATTATGAAATCCATTTTCTTCAAACTATTTCTCGAAGAGAAAGGCATATCCAACTGATATCCTTTTACAAAATTCATGAGTAATACGAGATGGTAATAAAATACTAACTTGTTCCTTCTTTCACAACTTGTGTATTTCTATAAGATGAACACAATGTCACACCATTTCTTTTTAAATGCAGAGGTAGGCATACCTTTCTTCCAATATGTTGCTTGTTTTAAATTTTTGAGGAAATCCTTCCATATTTAGCCTTGAATTCTCTTATTTTTTAACTAGAGTTCACCACTTGAGGCAAATATGTCACCTATGAGATGAATTCCTAATTCAATTGGATCTCAAGATCACCAATTTGGTCCTTGGTGCCATCAAATGTTTTTCAAAATCCTTAGCCACCTGTTTATCGTTCCCTCTAAACTTCTATAGAAAGGGAAACCAACCAAATTTATGGAATGCCCACATACATTTCGTATACTCCTCCAAAGACTTAATTCCATTCATCCCCCATCTCAACACAAGTCTCATACCTCAAATAATGGAGAGATATGTGAAAATTCCTAACAAAACTCGAATCTTTGTCACAAGGGAGACAAGAAACAACAATGGAGAAATGATTTTTTTATGAATAAAATGTAGAATTTGGGAGATTATGGTGATGATGAAATCTTATAATTCAAATTTCTGCAAATGGTCATTTTTTTTTTCCCGTTCCATTATTCAATTTTTCGGCGAAGCTTCTTCATGATTGGATTGACTTGTCAGTCCAATCAATCAGTATGGAATATAATGCAAGCTGAAAATGAGTTTTTTTTCATGCATATTAAAAATTATGTTATAAAGTGTTTAATAATAAGGGATTACATGGTTAATGTAAGTATTCAAGAGAATGATTATCATCAAATTCAGGAAAAAAATAGACTTAATAAAACAAAGTATGCATTATTTGAGGGTCAATAGTTTTTGTCCATATTTATACATAATCCATGATTATAATTGCACAAATGATTTTGAAAACTATTGCCTCTATGATTTTACCTGTAGCCCGAAGAATTCATCACCTTTGGAATTGAAGTTGAAGCATGACTGAATGTGAAGTGTTGTTTATTCTGCTAGAACTCATGATTGAATTGTTCCATATTTCAAGAGTGATTTTTGGTAATGAAGATGAAGTTTTCTTATGCTAATGAAGAATGAATCATGAAGAAGAAGGAGATTCGATGATGATAACGAAGAAGAAGTTGATGTTGATAAAGAAATTGATTTTGATGTGATGAAGAAGGTCTAAATTTGTGGGGAATGAAGTTTCCATAATTGATTTTCATGACAAATTGCATGAAATTCAAAACTCATGCAAATCTTGTGTTTTGCGGGTTGGTAAAATAAATTCGTGACTAAAAATTTCTTGAAGAACAACTACATGTGACTTTCAGTATCCGCAAAAAGTGCCCATGGCTGCAAAAAAATTTGCAATTGTAGGAACCAATTTTCTTAATAGAACATTTTTACCCATAGCTCTGGAATCATGAACTATAATGTTTGGTAAAAAGATCTAGATTGTTGAAATGATAAAATTCTAGAAATACAAAGAAAAACTCAAATAATATAGCCACTACTACTAAACTTATGTTTATGAAAATCATGAAAAATCTAAAAACAATTTGAATTATGTAATGAAAAAAAAGGATCTATCTGATTGATATTGTAAAACTGTATCTCTACAGGATGCCAATACTTATTGTTGAAAAATCAAGTGCTAGAAGAAATATTGAGCATAAGAGTAAGGGAAGAACTTCCCTTGCTCACTATCTCCATGCATGACTGCTAAAGGAAAGTATGGACAAATTCTTATTTGGTAGAAGGATTCTAGTATAACCTTAGTTTGTTCCCATTTACTAGAAAATAAATTCTCTCGTTATCAATGGTTTTAATTTTGACTAAACGGTTATAAAATATTGTCTCTATCTCATATGGCCCTAACCAATGAGTACTGAGCTTTCCTTTATAATATTTAAATCTAGAGTTGAATAAGAGAGCCCAGTCACCTGGTTTGAATTTACTTTTCATGATAAATTTGTCATTCCATATCAATGTTTGTTGTTTGATGATAATGGTATGTTGAATTTCATCTTGTTGGATCTCATCAAATTCGTTTAGTTGTTCCTCTCAAATTGCTGGGTATGTGTTATATTATTTTCATGTGTGTGTGTGGGCGCATCAGATTCGACAACTGTGGTTTTTGCTATTTTTAGCGGATTTTTCTATTTTTAGCGGTTTTGTAAATTAACCCCGGATTAAGGGATTAGGGTTTTGGTATCTACGGAATACCTAAAAACATTGTATATATATTGTATGGTGAATGGTGAAATTCGATATAATGAATATAAGAAAAGTTTTCCCGGTTGAGGGTTTCCAGTATAAATCTCTGTGTACTATGTGAATAAGCCATTGATTAATTTTTGTTTTTCTTAAGAATCTATATTCATTGCTTTACTTTGTAGGTTTAAAACTTACATGTGGTATCAGAGTTCGTTTTTGGCTTCAGAGGGACACCTTTGTTGTTGAGGGTTTGGCTTGATCTTGATAGATCAAGTTTATCTTTGGTCTATGATAAACCTGGGTTTAGTGGGAGCTTTTGCAGTGGAGATTCGAGTATAAAAAGAGGAATGGCGAGATCATCTAGAATCGAGATAGAGAAGTTAAATGGTAAAAAATTTGAGCTATGGAAGTTCAAGATGGAGGACCTTCTTGTAGACAAAGAATAATGGATCGTTGTGGATCCTGGTACACAGCCTACTGGTACACTGTCTACTAGCACACAGGCTACTGGTACACAATCTACAAGTACACAAACTACTAGTACACCAGATACTGGTATGTCAAAGGAAGATTGGGAGAAGTTGGACATAAGAGCAAGGAGTACTGTTTGACTTTGCCTGGCAGATTTAGTTTTGTTGAATGTCTCGGGACAATCTACAGCCAAGGAACTATGGGATAAGTTAGGGAATTTGTATCAATCAAAGTCCCTGGTAAACAAGTTGTTTCTTTGAAAGAAGTTTTATCATCTTAGGATGGAAGATGGAGATTCTGTGACAGAACATCTAAATTCCTTTAATACTCTGGTAAGTCAACTTGTCTCTGTTAATATTACGATTGCAAAAGAAGATAAGTGTATTACTTTGTTATGTTCTTTGTTAGACTCTTGGGATAATCTGGTTGTAGCAATTTGTAGTACCACTCAATCTACATTGAATTCCGAGGATGTAGTTTCCTCCTTGTTATCTGAAGAGATGAGTTGGAAAAGCATGGATAGTCATAGGACAAATTCTTTATTTGTAACAGGTCGTACCCAAGACAGGAATCCTGGTAAGCCTTTGGGGGGGGAGACCTAAATCTATAGGTAGATCTAAGTCTCCAGGAAAATCTTTGAGGAAATGTTGGAAGTGTGGTAAAACAGGGCATTATAAGAAAGATTGCAAGTCTAAGAAGGTTGAAAAACCAAAGGTATCTAATAGTACCTCTTCCACAGAGGCGAAAACCTCCACTGAAGAAGGAGGTGATGTTTACCTGGCATCTACAGCTACACATACAGATCGTGATGTATGGTTGATCGAATCAGGTGTGTCATACCATATGACTCCTTACAAGGAGTGGTTCTCTGAATATGAAAAATACGATGGTGGTGATGTATTCCTAGGAAATGACTCGACAACCAAAATATTGGGACTTGGAAGGGTTAAGTTGCTGATAAAATATGGAAGGATTAGAACTCTCCCTAGGGTTCTGCACATTCCAAAACTATCCAGGAGCCTAATATCTGTAAGCAAGATGGATGATGCAGGAGTGGATATTGTATTTGGAAAGAACACTTGAAAGATGGTACGAGGTGCAATGGTGTTGATGAGGGGAGTTTGGTGTGGAAATTTGTACAAGTTGTTGGGAAGCACTTATACTAATGGGTGTAACAGTTTTGTTGTCCCTGAGAAAAGAAATGAAGGAGACAAGACCAATACTGTCCCAGAAAAGAAGACCATGATGTGGCATCAAAGACTGGGGCATATTGGAGAAAAGGGCCTTTGAATACTACACGGTAAAGGTATGGTTGAAGGTATTTCTAATTGCACTCTGGATTTTTATTTCTGTGAACATTGCATATATGGTAAAAACAATCGAGTAAGATTCCCATCTGGTGCTACACGAGCAAAGGGGATCTTAGAGTTGATACACAGTGATGTGTTTGGACCTGTTCCTGTTCCACCCCTAGGTAAATCTGTGTATTATGTTTCATTCATAGATGAATTTTCAAGGAACACATGGATTTATTTTGTTAGAAAGAAATATGAGGTATTCGATAAATTTAATGAGTTTAAGGCTCTAGTAGAAAATCAAACAGAGAATAAAATAAAGGTATTGAGAACATATAATGGTGGAGAATTCTGCGGAAACGAATTCGAAGAATTTTGTAAGAAGTGTGGTATAGGAAGGCAGAAGACTACTCCATACACTCCTCAGTAGAATGGAGTTGCAGAAAGTATGAACAAGACACTGATGGAAAAAGCAAGGAGCATGCTCAACAGTGTCAGGTTAGGACAAGAATTTTGGGCAGAGGCAGTGGGTACAACATATTACCTAGTCAATCGATCACCTTCATCAACGTTGGATGATAAAACTCCACATGAGGTATGGTCTGGAAAGAAACCCTCTCTTCAACATATTAGAGTGTTTGGTTGTGATGCTTATGTATATGTTCCAAAGAAAAATAGGAGTAAGATGGATAAAAAGGCTGAAAAGTGTATCTTTATTGGTTAGAAATATGGTGTGAAAGGTTATAAGATTTGGAACCCAGAAACCAAGAAGATTGTTTACAGTTGAGATGTTATTTTTAGAGAGGTAAAAGATGTGTCCAAACAGGAATTCCTACCAACACAAGACGAACCTGAGAAAATAGATATTGAGTTGGATGATGCAAATTTTTGAATCATCCGAAGAAGAGGAAGCATAAGAAGAAGAATAAGAACCTCATACCCTAGTATTGAGGAGATCAGTGAGAGATAAAAGGCAACCAGAAAGGTATAGTCCACCTGATTTTGGTTCCAATTTTTCTTTATCTATTACTGATGATGATCCCAAAACTGTCAGGGAAGCAGTGAATTCAGAGGATAGTAAACTTTGGAAGAAGGCCATGGTTGAAGAAATGGATGGCTTGGATAAGAATGAGGCATGGGATATAGTTGAGTTGCCAGCTGGAAGAAAATCTATTGGTAGAAAATGGTTGTTTAAGAAGAAGTTTAATGCAGAAGGTAAAGTGGAGAAATACAAAGCTCGGTTAGTAGCAAAAGGTTATTCCTAGGTAGAGGGAATTGACTTTGGTTAGATTTTTTATCCTGTCGCTAAGTTAACTTCTATTAGATTTATTTTATCTATTGCTACTACTTTTGATCTTGAAGTGGAACAAATGGATGTGGAGACAACATTCCTACATGGAGATCCAGAAGAAGAAATCTACACGAAGCAGCCAGAAGGCTTTGTAGTGAAGGAAAAGAAAGAGTTGGTCTATAAGTTAAAGAAGTCACTATATGGTCTGAAGCAATCACGTAGGATGTGGTAC
>JASDQU010100250.1:535567-566523 GCA_032191745.1 Picea mariana | reverse complement strand
TAACTTCCTCACAACTTGCCGATTTTTGGCCTTTCTAGGAGATCTCACTTGTATAGAATGCCCAACACAAAATAATTGATATCAAATTCTAAAAATTGCACACAAAATAATACAGACTGTCCACGATCCAATGCAACTAGTCCCACTCAATTTGGACACTCTATCAAGAAGTTATGCTTGTTTTACCTAGAACACCTTCATGAGACTAGTCAATAGGACTAGTCAGATACCCTATCTTACACAAGGTATATCTACAAATTTAATATGACCCAGAAGCTAAAATTTTTACCACAGGTACCTTACTAATTTATGTAAATGGCCTCCTAAGGACAGGGTCTGAAACATTACAGAAATTTTTTTATAGTGAAAATTCTACAATGACTCATTTCAGGATGATTCCATAACCCTATCTTGTACAGGCTGTATGTCCGAAAGTATAAGGCCTTAGGAGCTGAATTTTTAACCCAACGTACCTTGGTCTATATAATAAATACCCTCCAAGAGGTTCCTTCTGAAATGATGTAGAAAAAAAGTTATAGTGAAAATTCCACGGTGTCTCAGATGTAGCAGCGAAACCCCAAGACCTTGAGCTCTGATACCATATGTTAAGAACCAAACATCAATATATCATATAAAAACCTTAGTAAAAGTACTCAACACCTTGAAAAAGAGATAATTTCAGATAATAAGCCTCTTCGAGGGGGAAACCTCCTTTTACCCCACTTAAATGTTCAAGTACAAGATGATTCCAAATGAAAATGTCTCCTTGGTATATATAGGAGACTAGGAGGTATAATTACAAATAATGGCCTAAAGCTGACATAATTAAAATAACATTACTAATCTAAATTACAACTAATGGCCTAAAGCTGACATAAATAAAATAGCATTACTAATCTAATATGCCCCAATTAAGGGGTAATGAGCCAATATTAGGGCTTAACATGATCAATACATACCATAATATACCTTTTATTTATAGACATTGGAAAATTAGGTCCTACAAAATCTAAGGCCTATTTTTCAAATGGTTTTATGAGTACCTGAGGTTGTAGATGAAATTTATTTTCTTTCACTGGTCTACCCATCTATTGGAAACTGTCATAACTTCTAACATATTTCTTGTCATATTTGAAAAGAGTGGACCAATAATACCCTAGATGAAGGAAATTTTATGTGGTTCTTTTGTTAGAAAAATGGCCTCCACATGGTTCATTGTGGCATGCCTTCAATATGTCAAATACTTCATCCTATTGTACACACATCCAAATTATAATATTAGGTCCAATAAATAATTGTTCTCCACAAATCCATGAGTAAGTGGCACTGAGTTTAACGATCTTATGCTTCTCCTTCATAGAAAGATGTTGAGATATTTTTCATGTAACTAGATAGTTAGCAATATATTCAAGCCAAGGAGATTAAGTAGATATTGAAAAAACATGTTCATCAGGAAAATTATCATTAAAAGGAATTAATTCACCTTCATTATGAATACTGGAGAGAAAATTTGCAACAACATTCTTCTTAGCAGGTCTATATAATATAGTGATATTGAATTATTTTAATAGAATAAGTGTCTTGGTAACCCTACCATTAGTAATTGGTTTATTCATTAAGTATCTAATGGTTGAATGGTTAGTGTGGATGAATATCTCATACCCTGTGATATAGTGACTAATCTATTTTATGGCATGCACTATTGCAAAAAACGTTTTTTAGTAATTGTATAATTCAACTCATGGGGTGTCATATTTTTACTCACAAAATAGATGGCATAAGACAATTTATTTTCATTTTCCCCTAATACTTCTCCTAAATACGTGTCAGGGGCATCTGTAGATATATTAAATGGAAGGGATCAATTTGTCCCTCTTAAAACAGGTGCTACACAAATTTTCTCTTTCAAAGTTTCAAAAGCAGTTCGGCATGGGATGTTCCAAAAAAATTCATTATCTTTAGTAATAAGTTTGAATAATGGACATGCAATATTTGTAAAATTTTCAATGAATTCTCTATATTAACCAGCATGTGCTAAGAAAATTCTAACACAGTGGCCCAAAACAATTCCTTTAGTTTGCAACATAAAATATTTCTCATTTCCTAATGCCAAATTGGTTTCCTGAATTTGATTAAAACCTTTTCTAAATTTTCTAATGTTTGTTTGAAGGTATTTACATAGATAGTGAAATAATCGATATATACTTCTATGCAATCATGGATAAGGTCAAAGAAAATACCTAGTAGAGCATGTTGAAAATTTGTAGGTGCATTACACAAACCAAAAGGAAGTATTTTGTATGTGTACATCCCCCATGGACATGTGAATGATTTTTTGTCCTGATCCTCTGTAGCTATTTGTATTTGGTTATAACCACTAAATCCATCCAACAAGAAACTTTTTTTTACCTGCTAGTGTATCTAATACATTATCTATAAAATGTATAGGAAAATGATCCTTTACAAATTCTTTATTCAATTTCCTATAGTCTATGCAAACACACCATTGGCCATTTTTCTTAGGAACAATTACTAGTGGACATACCCATTGATTGTCATAAATTGGATATATAAAATTAACATTGAGTAATTACAATAGTTCATCTTTCACAATTTCTTCCAAGAGTGGGTTAATATGTCTTTGGGGATGCCTGATAGGCTTGTAATTATCCTCTATGTAGATATGATGAATATATGTGTTAGGGTGGATTCCATGCATATTAGTGTATTCCTATGTGAATGCACCAAAATATTTTTATAATTTTTTGGTTGGTTGTTATTTTTTAATTTATTCAAGTTTAGAATTGATATTCAGAGTTTTTATTTGAAAATTTTCAATAGTTTCCTTACTTGATTCTGATGTTCTTTCAACAGAAGACATTGATCCTGAAATTGTTGATAAAGTATCCATAGTACAACTTTATTGAAAATATTTTTCCAATATATGTTTATGATCAAAATCATCGTGCCCCCCATGATATTGAGTAAAATCATAATTATCAATAATATTGATTATTCAATTTTCCTCTGTATCATTATTGAAATTCATAATTTAATCAATATTTAAATAGGTTGTACTACTTCCTTGTTATCATTTTCATCTTGGAAAAATTATGTGAATTCAGATTTAGTTAAAGCTTTAGCAGGTGGATATAGATTGAATTTATTTAATGAATCCACAAGTGTAATTATCATGAACCCTGATCTACAACTGATAAAGGAATCAACTATAGCTAACCAAGGCCTCCCTATGATTAATGGGTGTCCACCCAAGTTAGATTACGATTGTAAAACCATGAAATCTACAGGGTACTCCCAAGAATCCAAGGATACTATTATATCCTCCAATATATCAGTTTTAAAACCTTCCTAGAAAAAATGCTTTTTGATCTTGTGGTATGGTTTCAAGAATTTTGAATTTCCTCCTATAGGAGAAATGTGCAATTCTAGAAGGACCTTCTATTTGAGTTGGGAATTATTACATAAATATAAGTGATAATGATACCATAGAAAATCATTTTTCGATACAAAATTTTCTAATCAATCGGGGTCCTCTTGTAGTTGTTGAATTATATTTCATACCTCTTGATCTTGATTCCATTCTATCCTTTCATCTTCAACCCAAATAGATTGCATAATAGAAATAACACATAATGAACCTTTTTTTTCTTCTTCTTTCCTTGTAAGGGCATATCCCACAACAATATGTTTTCCTTTTTTGTATAAAATTTCAAAGTTACAACCTAGCATCTTTATAACCCATTTATTTTTCTTCTTTGAAGATAATCATTTCTCTAAGAAGTAATTCAAATAATCATGATATGTTTTTACTTTTAAGCATATTCCTATTGGGTAAGGGAAGCATTTCTTAACTACATGTAGTATGTCAAACATTTTGTTTTCATAAATGGGTTTGAGGATGTTTTTTCCTTTAATTTGGTTACTTTCAAAGGAAAAGGTCCTTCCTTCTTACATTAAAACTAAACCAATGCCATGGCTTGAGGCATCACACTCCACAATAAAAAAAACTGTGAATTCAAGTGTGGCCATGATGAGAGTTGTACACATAGCCTCATGTTTTTCAAAATATTTGGTTGTTACTTGAGTCCAAGAAAATGGTTCCTTCTTTAATAATGTTTTTAGAGGTGCTTCTATTTTACAATGGTTCTTGAAAAACTTGTGGTAATAGCTTTTCATTCCCAGGAATCCTCTAAGTTTCTTCAAGGTTTTAGGAATTGGTCATTCCCTCATAGATTTAATTTTTTTAGAGTCCAATTTTAAACCTTCATGAGATACAATATGACCCAAATATAACACTTCCCAAACCCCAAAGGAAAACTTGGAAGGATTTGAAACTCATGATTTGGGAAACACACCAGTCCTTGCAAGTCATACTACAAATTAGCAACCAACCACTACAATGCATGCTAGGGGGAAGAAACCAACCACTGCAAGTCATGTTGGGGGAATTGAAATTGCTGATAAATATAGATGACCAAGACACAATCCCATGTTCCCTTGTATAGTTTGCAAGGGAGATCATCTTGATCAATTATTTTATCTTATTCCAGAGATAAAAAGAGTGTGGTCCATGTTTGGAGGCTCTTCTACTCTATATTCACCTTTGGATTCTAACAAGATACTCAACCATCAGTAGATGAAGTAGTTTCACCAATGAAATCTCTATTTTATCCCACTCTTCTCTAAGAGAGTGATGCATCTACCAAACATGTTTTCTTCACTACCACTTTAGAACCTTTTGAACAAGGGGGCACCCCAATCGCCTCATTCATGCTCCATTCAATTTCTAGAAGTGTTTCCTTATATTGGAATGGTCTTGTTGAGGCTAACCTTCGTTCTTATACACCTTTCCAAATAAGGGTTGAAGCTTATTCTGAAAGAATATTCTGGAGTATACTAGATGAAGGGGCCTCTGCAAGTATTTTATCCTCCTTAGCTTGGAAAGTTATGGGTTCTACCAATCATGTATTATCTCCTCATCAGTTTTTGGAATTTGATATAATTCCTAGTGAATATTTTGGGATTCTTCGTCAATTTACTATTACATTAGGTGGGAATATTGTTATGGTTGTTATGAAAGGTTTGAATGGCCCATTAGACTTTAATATGCTTCTTGGGCATGGTTATGTATATGCTATGAATGTTGTGGTGTCTATTCTCTTTCAATTGATGCATTTTCTTCATAATGGAAGCATTCTCACCATATAGTATCTTGCATATAATAATCACCATCCTTATTCAACATTATAACATGCTACACCATTTTATGTTCCTAGTATTTAGGTGTACTCTACCACACCATGAGTGAATTATGTGGAATCATATCTGAAGTGTCTAGTTTATTTTAAGGAGTTTTCATGCTAGTGCTTACCTTCTTTATACATGGTCCCAAAAATTGATAAATTGATTTAGTTGCAATTTGCTTACACTGGTTAGAAACTCCATCTCAACATGGAATATGATCAATACTCTCCACCCACTTGGGTTGTTAACTCTCCAAGTTTCCATCAATTCCCTAGATATTGAACTATCTTTAGATGATGCCATCATAGAATTCATGGATTTAGATGATAATACAAGGGAATATGTGTATCATCGATCACCCATTCTTTCAAATTTGGAACAGATTAGGGTTGACATGATTTTTTTTTTATTTAGGACTAGGGTCATTTTCTGGGCCATCTAGGGAAATGCCAAGTATTGACCATTTTAAGCCTCATATTTAATTTTCTTAAACTTCCACTGAATTTTATACTCTAAACCATACGGAAGGTGAATTTTTGGTACCTCATTTATGTCTTTATTGGCATCATCAAGGAGTTGTCATAGATCATGACACTACTCATTGTGATTGTCTTCGTGTATTTCCTAATAGTTCAGGAACATGAAAATTCAATATTATGTGGCATGGTTCCAGCATGGTGTGCCATGTGATATTGAAAAATTCCAATGAGTTCATTGATGATGATTGGATTCCCTTTCTAGATCCTAGCAATGGGATCTACTCTATGAAAACTATCGGGATGTGTAGTGCCTTATACATAGGTGTGTGATGTGAGTGATTTTAATTTTTACATGTGGTTTGATTTAGTTCAATGCTTATCATGTTTAGAGATTTATTTTTGTATGTCAATAGGATCCCCTTATCCCTTTTCATGGCACACCCATGGTGAGCCTAGGAGGTTACATACATTGGTTCATTTTCTAGCTAGCTATGTTGGAATTTATCACAATAATTAACTATTAACCAGGGATGATTTTAAGGATGGAAATTTATTTTAAAATGTGGAAACCTTGGCAAATCTTACTAATCCTTCATATGCCAATTATAAATGTTTGCCGATATTTTTGTAAAAATATTCAAATTTCTAAGGATTTTATATAGTTTTTATAAAATTTTGGCGATTTTTAAGGTAAAATCATTTTATCCTATAGAATTTGGGTGAATCATTTTTGAAATAGCGAATATCTTTTTTGGAAAACCATGGAAAGTTAGCCCATGAGAGAAATTTAGCCCCTAAAATCATCCCTGCAATTAACACAAACATGCATGTACATACACATGGAAATTCAATCAGACTATTTGAAATCATAAGTAAGAGTCGAACCATATGTATATAAGATACATAGATAGTAAATCATGGCCAAAAAACCCAAAAACATTTGTTTTTTATGATATTTCAGTATGCATTTTAACATTGAGTCTAGTATTTCTGGATGTGTTCTACAAGACTTAATGATGTTTTTTGTGATATTCTCTAAGGAAACATCGACTAAACTTGAGGTATATTTTCTAACTAGAATATAGGGATAGGTTTTTTGTTTCATCCCAATGTTGCATTATTAACCATCAATTTTATCATCATAATTCCTTACGTTCAATCCTATCAAGTTGCGATATTAGATTTTCCTTGTTAAATGTCATAGCTTGTGTAGTAGTTCATATCCTTCATGGGCACCCTAGTTAGCACCTTGATTTCCATTTGGTACCCATGATATGAATTTTTTACTCTCGAGAACCCTACTTTAAACTCACCATGACTCGAACTTGAGCCTTATTCTTCTCTCTTCATCTTTTCTCTTGCCATATCTGAAGGGGGTTCTTATCTTTTTATGTTAATTTTATGGTTTCACATGCATATTTTTTTTTATGTCCTAGTGCATTCTACTACACTATTTTTTTCTTTGATTGGATTACTTCTGTTGTAGTCACAATCAACCTCTTTCCATTTCCATTATCTTATTTCCATTTTCTGGCCTTTTACCCATGGAGAGAACTGTTAGGATGAGTGGAAATCACTTGCCAGTACCAATTTTCATTTACTCTGCAAGGTTTGTTCCATGCACTTGGAAAATAGATGCATGCCATTGTGCCACTTATTCTCTCCATACGAGTTAAATTTTAACTCTTTTTCATGCTCATTAAACCATGAAAAAGAAACCCTTTCAAGTACATTTTTACCTCTTTTTTGGGCTCACAAAAATCTATGAAAAAGACATTATAGAACATCGTTTTATATATCTTTTGAACTCATAAAACCATGAAGGAGACACTAAAAAAAGAGTGGGGTGGTATTTTCTTACCATTTATCTGTATTCTAAAAACTGGAAATCGTTTGTCATGTCTCCCTTGAACATGGAACCTATTTGTGTCTTCGTACTACATTTGGGTTATAGCTTTCCTAGGAGTTGTACCATTAGTATGATTTGTACACTCCTCCAATTAATTACTCTTCCAATCAATATGGAGAGTTCCTCAATGCTTCCTACATTTTTTCACTCTATTAGTGTCAATGCTACCAGGTCATCAATATGTCATCCATCTACTATCCTATTGACCATATATGTCATCCATTCTTATATCAATTGTACTTGGTGACTTTATCTCTTCACAACATATCTTGTTGTATGTTTCATGTCAATTTATGGGGGATAAATTAAGTCTCTCCTTTAATGGATCTATTCCTATCAAAATTAAAACCTTATATATAAGAGGGATCTAGAAGCTAGGTAGTACCTTGGATCTTGTAGTCCTTAGTCGCAGGCTTCCTCATGATCAACAATGGGTTTACATCATTGACTCTTGATCAATAAATTCTATGAATGTTCAATGTAGCTACTCTATTTACACATGATATATTGTATTGGGTACATTGGGGTCCATTATAATTATCAATGGGTCCCCTCTTATCTTTTAACGATATTCATCAATGAACGGAAATTATACGATTTATACCATGCTCGACATCATCTCATCTATTCACATGATGTAGAATTGTATCGTCAGGGTTTGGGTGAATACCTTGGTATTGGGGGCACATCACTCATTCATTATACCCCTCCAAATTTGCGATGGATTATATTAGTACTTATGAGTACTATGAATACCACATGGGCATTCTCATTGGTGCTAGTTGTCTTCCTTATGTATACTGTGGCATGAATCCACTTTGTATTTTTTCATGGATATGATATCTTTAATGACATTGTCTTGCATTTAATTTCTTGGATCCAAAGTGTATTGTGTTAGTGGCCATGCTTTGTTTCTCTTATAAACATGGGTATGCCTACCTCAGGGATGACATGTGTGTGTGTGTGGTTGATGATTGATTGCAGGTACTCATCATTTCCTTGATCTCACATCTCCTTCCTTACATTGCCTCATGTTTATGGATATTATAATGTGTTTTTTCCATTATTTCTTCTTCATACCTCAGACATTAGGGATAATTTTTTATATTTCTATTTTCCACCTCAAAGACATATTGAGGACCTACTAGCCTCATCATGATGAGAAATACCTTTTTTTCCTTGGATTTATAATTTTTTGAGGGAATTTTTGCCTTGAATTCCTAGTAAAGTGAAATTGGTCACATGTTGAACTAGAAGAAAGGTTAGGATAGTCATTTGATAGATCATTATCATCCCACAACTACCCCTACAACCTTCTATATTTTATGAGTTTCGAGGAGATGAACACTAGGTGAGTTGTTGATCTCGCATGATGAAATTGGGAACTTGTAGTGGACTCATATTTCACTAATTTATAAATTCATAGATACATCCCCTAGCCTCCTCCATCAATCTATATAAGGAACCAATTCCAAGGGATGAATAGAGGAAAATTTTGAGCAACAAATTATGTTGCATATTTTCAGAGAGATTGTTCTACTCTCAACCTTCGTATCAAAGTTTCCCTTTATTGTGTGAGGGGTAAGGAAGAGTTGGAGCAAGGAGATAGGAGAGACCTTCAATTTGGAATCAAGGTAAAACACTTGATTTATGGAATAGTTTCTCCACTTATTAATATATATATCTATATGGTTTTCCCCTCCATTGATTGTTTGTATTAAATCATATATACTTGTTAATGGTAAATATGGTCTTTCTTGAGTAGATCAGGTTAGATCTAATAAATATTTGACATTATTATTTCTTGAAGGGTTTGATCTTGGTATTGTTTATATCCTGCGTCCAACAAGTAGGTTCTAGGAGATGTAACAATATTTATAGAGTTGCGCTATCCATGATTACATGGGGACAAATGATGGGAAAATGCTATGGACCATATTCATTCCTTTCTTATTGCATGAGTT
Source organism: Picea mariana (assembly GCA_032191745.1). Lineage (NCBI taxonomy): Eukaryota > Viridiplantae > Streptophyta > Pinopsida > Pinales > Pinaceae > Picea > Picea mariana. Next base: position 556,906 of record JASDQU010100250.1, on the reverse strand, counting down.
GGGATCATATCTATTAGATATATATGTAAATTGTATTGTTTTCTATCCTTCAGTCTATCTTAGATTAAGGGAAGATATGACGGAGTTCTCACCTATCTATTGGGGGGATTTATTAATAATGCCTTCCAACCTCGTGATAGTGTATTTCATTTGGGATCCGGTATCTATCCTAATATGATTCATCTTTCATTTGTAAGGAAACCATAGGTGTAACTAGATAGTGGTGAACTAAACCTACAAATTTTGTGACCACTCTCTTCTCAGTGACAAACCATAAGCTTTAGGAAGGTCAAAAACAATGATTTCAATAATTTAGTAGACTCAAGGGTCTAAATATACTATTATCATGACATATTTGATCTCACCCATAAATTTTACATAAAACTTATCCAACTACATGATTCTAGTTGTACACTTGGAGGGGATAACATTAATATTTTGTCACATGAATATGTCACAACATTGGATGATGATCCCAATTCTACCAAATAGGTATGTACATGATCTATAAACTACCATTGATAATCCAATGGCATGGTTTGTCGAAACATATATTGCAATATTATAAAATATTTTATTATGCAATTTATTTCCTTGGATCTCAAACTTATTATAACTATCTTAGTGCTCAAATTTATGGAAAAAATTGAAATTTGAAAATGAAGGAACAACCAAATGAACACAAAATCCATGCAAGTCAACACAATATGTGATGTGGGAAACCTGATATGAGAGAAAAACCAGCTAGAAGGTGAGGCATATGCTTTTCTCTCTTTTATTTAGTTATGAAATGCAAGTACAAATAATGGTGGCACTCACTATGTAATTCCATTTGATATTGTGACCTGAATGAATGCTACAAAATATTATACCTCCTATGTTATGCTATAAAATCCCACTCCTAGATTCTCTAGTCAACTATGGAACAAGTAAAATGATAAAACAATGGAACCCCTTCTCTTTCTATCAACCCAATGTTTAACATATCTTGATAGTTGTCTAGGGTTAGGGTTAGGTTTTTATTGCATGCCTTAACCCTCAATTAATTTAATGGATTTAAACCCTCTATAATATTATTGAAATTTTGCATGTGACTAGCCCCACATGTTAGAGTAATGGGGGTTGAAGTGGAATCCACTTGGTACCATGGTGGCCAATACGGTAAGTCAACTTGCAGAAAGTATAACTTCTACAAATGGACTTCAATTGAGGTGATTTTTGAACCATTGGAAAGATATCAATGTATAGAAAAAATTTCATGGGATATGATCTATTCTCTCAATGTTTTTACTAAAACAATTTCCTCTTTATTCCTCAAACTGGCTCTCGAAGGTTTTAGACCCCAAATCATCAAACTAGAACATACCACTAAAATGGGCCATACAAGCCAATTCCTTCCATTTTTATACCTATAGAGTACCAATATGCATGAAAAATTGTATGATAATTCATTCTATATCATTAAATTATAATTGCCAATTTTAGAATTTAAGAGAAATGGGAGAATCTATGATTTTGAATGCATGCCTATGCCAGTTGAATTTATGGTATATTTATAAATTGTTTTATAATCCTATTTGCTTTTAGTTTTTAGTCTATTTTTAGTGGGGTTATATTGAATCTCAGGGTGGCTATGGTTTTATACTATGAGTTAGAGAGAGACTTGAAGGTATTGAGGAGTAAGTCTCTCTATTGAGGGAGACTACAAATTTCATACATTGAAACATTAGGTTTGGTCCTTTTCATATATTTTATGACAATGTACTCCATGGGTTGAATGGTTGAACTTTCCATTATGGATTTACTATTTTGGGTAACACTAATGGGATTATTTGGTTGATCTAGAGAGGGGTTATTTTAATTTTGAGTAGAGGGTGTGACTTTCCTAGTTGTGTTGGATTTAGAAAGAATAGTAATGATGTATGCTTGAAATTTAATCCTCATATTATAATGTTTAGGGGAAGGATGAGTGGCATATAATTATCCATTGGCACTTCTCCTACTACATCCTCCTTACATTCAAATTCCCAATCCCAGAGGAACATGGTTGCTTCCATTGTCACCTCCCATTCGTCAACAATTTCCTTGATCTTATATTCTTGGAAGGTTTTATGTAAAAGTGATTTATGATGAATAAGTTGATTTATAACAAGGGTCATGGAATTAATCCATTCAAGGCATGTTTTCTTAGTGTGGTTACCCTAATGGAAAGTGAAAACGTTGTCCATTCCCAACTCTTCTAGATTAAAATTCATATTTTAAGGCTTCTAAGACTTTTGTAGGGTGTTGTATCTTCTATGGAAAGGTATGAATGTCCTATAGCTATATGCCCCTTCCTCAAATATATTTTTCAAATCAACAAATTCGTTACAGAAAATTTTGACCATTTTAAGTACACTTTCTAGGCCAATGGGCTCTTTCTCTATAAGTTTAGTTAATAAAAAAGGTTTATGGCCTATTTCTAAAGTCATGTTATCTTCATCACTTGGATTTCCTGCCAATGTGAGCATTTGTTTATCCGCATTCTTATATTTCTCAAATTCATTTTATAATTTGTTTTTACCAATTCATTTGATGAAAATGGTGATAGATGCATGAAAGGAATATGTGTAATATTATACTACCACACCCTTAGTTGGTTGGGATATCAAAGAATTTATTAAGAATTGTCGTGAAGTTTTGATTAAAATATTCCATTCAGTTCTTTTTATCCATGTTATAGCTATTAGTTCTTTTAACAGAGTAGACATAGTCTTCTCTTCACCAAAATTGTTAATAAACTTCTCAAAGTCATCCCATCCTATAATAGATCCCGTTGGAAAACTATAATACCAAGTGGATGTCTTATTTTATAATGTATATGAGAAAATACTATATACCACATCTTCATGTTCTATGTTCATTAGCCTTATATCCAAGTAAAATTTCTTTATATGGTCATCTGGAGCACATGATTTTTCTGGGCCAAATTTTGGCAATATTATTTTAAGGTGTTTAGGAAAATATTGAAGTCCTTGTAGGTTGAGGGCACATTGGGACATCCAAGCAGGCACACAAGTTTGATTTCGAGTCAGTTGGTGATCTAGTAGCTACTATAAAATATTATAATATTTCATGTTTATCTTAGGTTTAGGAGTTGGAGAATGTGAGGTGTGAGGTGAATATGGGGGTGATGGAAATATTTGGTCCAGAGGTTTTGGCATATCCTATAGATAAATATCCACTAAATATTTCACATAATCAACTAAAATTTCCTCTTAAGTTTGAATACAATTCCATCAATATCATTTTCATCTACATAACTAAGGTGCTATGAGTAGTTAGCCAATGTCTTGAGCTTATTCTTAGGTAATATAAGAAATAATGTTTACTTTTGGGTGAGGAGAATAATATGGGTGTTTTGCAAGTGATTTAGGATTTTCAAGAATAGATAAACTATCCTTGAACATAGTATATAACTCAATCTTATGACCTCTGGTATGGAAATGGTTGGGATTAGGTTTTGTTGTCCTTGCACAGTTTTTATTCCCTTATATTTTCCCTAAGAGAATAAATTGGCCCCCCCTTAGAAAATTTTCTACCAAAAAGCCTCTCATTCTCTCTCGTGAAAATGTCAAAGCACAAACCTCTCTTCCCACTCTTCATGCTTTACCATTTGTAGTGATTCTTCATGATGCTTCACTTGGAAGGTTTATTTACTTGTATTTTCCTTGGATTTATCGTAATATCAACATAGTTGTGTTAAAATCCATCCATACACCGAAGAACTTCCCATCATACTTGTCGGTGAAACTAGAGGAGTTCCTAATAAATCCTCTGATACATCTAACTCTATATTGACACACTTCCCATTATCCTCTTGGGTGACACCAAAGGTGTTCCCACAAACTCTGTGGACTTCCTTCTAAATTTTTCAACATCCTCAACTCCCTATTGATGGACCTCCCATCATTTTCTCCGGTGACACCAGAGGAGTTCCCACAAAATCTTCCAATGAGATTGGAGGAGTTCCTAACACCACCTCCGATGGAACAAAACCTTTCACTGGGCTCATTTCTCTAATGCATTACATACCAATGACTTTCTCTCTTCTATCAGCAATGTGCTGGTAGAGAGATATCAACCCCTGATCGACACTGAGTGTATTAAAAATTATCTTCATTCTCTCACTTACATTAACTATGTCAGCAACACATGCCTTCATCTTGAAACCTCTTCTATTTTCTTCTGACTTAGCTACTTCTCTCGACTCCCATCAGTCAACATCCTGTCATTTCCAGTGAGTGATATTTCCACGCATGATTGGATAATTGATAATTGATCACATACCATTCCTGATATACTTCATTTTGTGATCATAATTAAGTCATTTTTAGTCACCAATAGATTTCATTGCACGTACCATTATCATCTTGCTTACTTTTCACTTCCTGATTTTATGACTAACCATGATCATGAAAGTGTCATCTATCATCATATGAGTTAACTACAACATCTATAGGTCTTGCATTGGGTTTAAAATTCATCTTAGAATAAAATTATTCCTCCCAACTCCTAACAGTGCTATCAACTCAGAATGTCAATTGATCGTATTAGAGGTTTTACATTTTTATTCCACTGACACATTACCTCAGCTCCAATGGAAGAACCAAGATCCTATATAACACATACGACATAGGAACTCATGGAACTGAATTTAGGCCTAATTTTTCCGCATTCATCAAAATGCCTTTGAGCACAATTTTTTTGTGTTCATAAAAATGCATTTTTCGTCCCTCGAACAATCCAACTATGTGATTTATAGGATTACAATTCCAATGTAACTCATGGAATTCAAATGTGAGGCTTGGAAGTGTTGAAATGATCAACAAGGATTTCTAGCCCAAGCTAGCCCCGTGAGTCGTGATGTTGATGGAATGTTCGAATTGCATGATAAAATATATCTCTAGAAACGCCTCTCCACACTCTACGTGTCACAGAAAATGGCACCTCAATCAAACATTGTATGAGAAAGTTATGTACTTTTGAACTCAAGCTGTTGTTATTGTTTTCCGACAAAAGGGAAACTTAAATTTTTTTTGATTTATCTTCCTTTAAAGGAGGAGTTGTTGGAAACTTCTTGTAAGACACCCAAACCCTAAGTACGTTTTTAATAAATGGGGTATTAATTTTTTTATTATCCTTAACCCTCTCAAGCCTCTTCTTGAGGGCACCATCGTCTTTTGATTATTAAGAGATTTCCAACGATTGAAACCATGCTAAAAAACTGAGCTCTGGATCAACATTTATGGCCTTATAAGGTTCATTAGGCCTTCATTGGTCAAAATCCATCTCACTTCCATGTGGAATCCACATGGATCATTGGAACTTACACCATCTATCCTCAGCTTATCGGGCCCTCCAATCCAACAACCCAGATTCACTCAGATCCTTTCTTCATCATCAGAGTCCCTCTCCATCGGAGTACATATACTCCATATCTCACCAACCACTCCGATGGAATCCTCCAATGTTGGGTTTCCTTTTACGATAATTTGGGATCTCATGGATATTAAGCGTCCCCAATCAGATGGCCAATACTCTCCCTTGTCCTCATCTTAGCATCATGTATTTAATTCAAACTTACTCCCATCAGATTACTTATTTTCCAGGGCTATCCTTCTCTCTGATGGCACTGGTCCAATGGTTTTCCTGAAGGATCTAATAGTCCTTGAAATTGGACATCAATGGATCTGGTCACTTTAGAGTACTTACTTAATGTGCGGTTAGTGCCTACCTCTTAATCATATCATTATTGATCTGGTGGGGCGCACAACATATATATGAATTGTGTTGCATATTTCATTCTCCTTTATCAATGGCCCAAATCCCCTCTCAGAATCCCTCCCATCAGGGTGCTCCCTCTCCAGAGTCACACATCACTCTAAACACAAGCACTCCAATGGATCTGACAGTTCTTGGAGTCTCCACTTGATCGAAGGTTATCATCCCTCTCAGGCTCACCCTGATATTAACTTCAGTGGGGCCCATGAAGATCTATGACTGAGAATGTCTCTCACTGTATTCTCGATCGATGGACCTCATTCATTCTCAAAGTTTCTCCCATCATAGTTCATCTACCTATCTACATTTCCCATGAACCATAACATTGTTGAATCTAACATGTTGGGTAGATATTTTCTTGAATCAATTCTTCCTATATTTGATCCCTCACTTCTCCATTCTCTGCAATTGAATTTTAGTGAACATGTGGTTATTGGTTTGGAGTTACTTGATTGACTGCATTGGAATTGTGTTTTCACTTAGCCTTCTTTCAGCTAGTGTAGGATACAGTAGGAATAACAGTAGCATATTTTTTTTCCATCCTTTATGTCTGCATAGTTTATATGTTTGATTTTATTTTTCCTTGTATAACATATATCTAAAATTGTCTTGGTTTCTTCAATAAAATCCACTGGTTGTTGTTATTTTAGTATGCATATCAATATGGAATTCTTTATTCTTAGTTTCTTCTTGCATAAAATATTTGTTCTTTTCATTTGATGCATTTTATTTTTTTGGTTGGACTAAAAGCTTGGCTTAACCTTGGTTATCATAAGGAAACCTTTTGCACAATTCTATGAGAAGTCCAACCAAAATATTCATGTTTTCTTCAGTGGAATTCATTCTAACATTCACAACTGAAAAATTTACAGTCTTGTGCTACTGAAAGAAGTTGTTGTAGGAATACTTTACATCCTAGGGAAGAATCATATCAATTATTCATGGCCTTTATTTTCATGATACAAAATGATTTTTCAAACCCTATTGATCAATCTGTAGATGTCTATGTCTCTTGTGAAGGCGTATTGACCAACTGATCGATGTTACAATATCATGGATTCATTCTATTGGTTCTTGGAACAAAGACCCATGAGCTAACAAATGGTTACAAACCTTCTCTATAGGTATGGTATTCTATAGACATGAACCCTTTAATATGAAGTTGATTTCAAGAATGTAAAAGGAAAATCATTGATTTGTGTGGAATAAATTCAAAATCTTATAAGAGATCATGATCTATGTATCTCAATTATTTTATGATGATGTCCATTGAGTAAAATCATTGGAGGGTTTATGGTCCTGTGAAGAGTTTGTGCTTAATACTCTTGGTACATTTACTTGTTTCTCATCCCTAAAATATATCTTTCCTTTATTGGGAAAAGGAACGATGTATTTCATATCTAGCATATACCATAAGTAATAGAGCATCAAGCTTTAGTTTCCCTATGACTATTTTAAGTATATTGAAAATATAGAGGATTACAAAATACAAGCACATGAACATTGCTATGTTTTCTTTCATCATTACAAACTCCTAACGTTGCATTTTAAGGAAAAATACTTTTTCCAATCAGCTTGGGTGACAAGATAGATATCTTCTCCTTGATAATGTTAGTTCAAATAGATGAAATCCATCTTTTATCATCATGCATTGTCAATTATGAGGGTGAAACATAATATTTTCATAACATTTCACTTCCATTAATGGATTGGGTATCTGGCCTAATATTTTTTCCTCTTTTTTGAAGTTTGAAGGTATCTTTTGATGCTCTCTTAACTCACATTTAACCTTTTTGATGTGATTAATAACTCTATTGATTTAATTTTTGAATAATCAGATGCAATATCTTGACTTGGACCGACTAATTTTTTTTCATTGGTTCTCTCTTGACATAGTATTATTTGGGTTTGTTCATGAAGTTCACTAGTATTGTTTCCTTCATCTTGATCTCGTTGGGTTTTTACATCATGATGTTTATGTCACTCTTGGAATTGGAATTTCCATTTGTTACATGGAAGATACATTACAACCAAGTCATGAAACTCTCGATGAAACTCAATAAGGAAGTAGTCTACATGAATTTTTGGGAGTTATGTTGAGAAGGCTCATCAAGGATAATCATTCAAAAACTCATCCAGGTACACAAAACACAAACCATGCAACATGTTACACATTCACTTGCCTAAGTATCACTAGTTGAACAATGAATCCATGGTCAAGTAAATACTGATAGGAAAAGTGCTGCATGCAACCTCGCTCTTTCATTTTACATATGATGTGGACACTTACCTCTATTTCAGATACTAAATCTGTTCGAATCCCATCATACATGACCTACAACCAGGTTCAAGGAGATAAGAATTGAAGTAGGGATCATTTTAAGTATGGAAATTTATATTAAAATGTAGAAACCTGGGCTAATCTTACTAGTCATTAAAATTCAAAATGTAAAATGTTTGGTGATAGTTTCACAAAAATATTCAATTTTATACGGATTTTATATATTTTCTATCAATTTTTTATGAGTTTTAAGGTAAAATAATTTTATTTTATGGAATTTAGGTGAATAATTTTTAGAAAAAATGGAAATTGGTGAATATATGTTTGGGAAAGACACATGGAAAGTTATCCCATTTGTAAAATTTATCCCCTAAAATTTTCCTTGAATTGATGGAGTGATGACGACAACAATTTGATGAACATTTTTTTTTGAGAAAGAGAACTATGATTGAAGAATAATGCCTTCTAATCTCGGGGATACTGATAAAAAAATGGTACTTAAATGCACTTCTTTGAAGAAGAACCTATTATCATTACAACCATAGTCATTTACTTCCTGAAAGAGAACTTCCACTTGATAGACTAACATTCAAGCTAAGTCAACTCCACCTCTATATAGGGATCTTGGAAATGGGAACTAGTAAGACTCATGATTTGATTTCACACGTCCCAACTGGTATGGTTCCTTATGTTTTCAAAGACATTATCTCTTTGATCTATTGTCCCATGCCAGCCCAAATCCAAATTTTACTTATAGTTTATATTGTTAAATCTATGCAAACATGTTTTTCTGGGAGGGAGTTTCCATACTCAACATTGCTTCTGGTCATATTTTCAAATTGGTCAAATAATTATGTTCAAAATGGCTAATAAATCAATTCATATCATTTGGTCACCAGTATTAATCAGTAATATGTGTTTTTCGCCTATGTGTAGATCCCTCTCATGGACATTTGTGCTCTCTTGAAGAGAAGGACACAACTCAAGGAAGAAAAATTTCTTCATAAAGTTTGACACGATTATGAGACATGTTACTTGGGAAGTTTATTCACAAATATGTTTTTGGATTTTGTTCTCAATTCTCTACACATGATCTTCTCAAACACTTTCATTTCTGGAAATTTTGGGTTGAAATCAATATCATATCTTGAATGGTTTGTCTATATAGGTACATGTGTTTATTTGGTACCACATGTCTGATTTGAAATAGTGAAGATATGAGCACATTAGGCTATGAGATAAGCTTATATATGGGAGACATAGAGAGTGGGTGAAGCTCTCACACATCCATAGAAAATCATATCATGGGTGACAAATGGAAGTTCAATAAAATCCCTACTTCTTGGAGCTCAAGGCTGCGAAGATGAACTAGTGTTTTTTAAAAGATCAATATGAGGGATGAAATTCTCAGTTACCACTGGCATTGAATCTGATCTGAATGAAATAATACACATATAAACTTTCACATGGATTAGTCTTATCAAGAGGCTACCAACTTCTTGTTGGTTGGAATGCATGAACATCCTTAAAGTTGTTGGAAACACTTATAGTCATGATCTCTTTCTCATTTTACTTTATTTTTTTATTTCATATCTTTGATCATCATTTGTCCAAGGTTTCATTTTTTAGTTGTAGCAGGTTTTGGGTCGAGTTTATCACCTATTTCAGAACATGTCTCTCCTCTTTCTTTTCTCATCATATTTCTCCTTGGAGGAAGTTCATTATCTATTTTTTTTTGTATTATGATTCTTGATTATATTTGATGAAATACATACCCTCTCACCTTTTTTTGTCTCAGATAACAAATTTTCACTGGAAATAGGCTCAAGTCATCTTGATTCTCTTTCTTATCTCATGAGTAGAATTAGGGGTCTGTGTTTGAATATAAATCAGCATTGTTTTGGAATATTGTAACGAAGTTCAAACCATGACTTCACATAGTGGTTAATCAATGGTCATTATTGCATGTTTTATAGTGAGAAGATACTATGTAACAGGGGAACCATCCACACACTAAGTAGTTTTTTGTGTGAAAGGTGAAGTGTCAAAGTCTAAATAATGAAAATCAAAAGGGATAACTTTAATATCCAAGTGTGGAAAATATTCAAATAAATATGAATATATGGAAGTCATCCCCTGTCTGGATAAAAATACATCGCTTTCCCCATCCACCATATGCTAAGAATGCACTAGATAAATTGGGAAGGAATGGGAAAGAAATCTTGACTAGACTAGGGGACATGCATATATCTTCATCAGGGATATGGATGCTCCCTAGTAGTGGAGCAAGGTCTATGAAACCGCGGTGACTCCATTGGGGCTATGGACACTCGTAGGTAGTGTAGAAACTCCTGATATATATATATATATATATATATATATATATATATATATATATATGCACCTAGTGAAAATCTTTATTTATCCCAAACCTATATCATAACCATGACGGAGATTCCAACCCAAATCATTGACACAGTGTAAGGAAATAAATATCACCATAATTCATCCTCTATTTATGATAGACACGATCCACTAACTGACATGCAATCATCAATAGTGAGCCCACCATAATGGAATCTTTCAGGTAATTGTTGCACATTATTTCCAATTTTTTTGATCATTAAAGTAATTATGTGACCCTATAAATTTTTATTATGAGTTAAGGAAGACTAATAGATATTTTGACTTCACCTAGTGTGTCACCAATTTTTGTTCCTACACAACACCCTCCCTAATTTCTTCTCTTATATTTTCCCTAAGAGAAGAAATTGGGCCCCCTTATGAAACTTTTCTACTGAAAATACTCTCATTCACTCTTGTGAAAATGAAAAATATCAAACCTCTCTTCACACTCTCTGTACTTACCATTTGTAGTGATTCTTCATTATGCTTCACTTAGAAGGTTTCTTTACTTGTATTTTCCTCAGAGCGTTGGTAATGCTGATGGAGTTGCATCAAAATATGTCAATACACAAACAAACTTCCCATCATACTTTCCAGTGAAACCATAGGAGTTCCAAACAAGTCCTCTGATACATATAACTCTTTACCAACACACTTCCCATTATCTTGTCTAGTGACACCAAAGGATATCCCACAAACTCTATCAGTGAGACTGAAGAAATTCTCATAATCATTGTTGATAACACCAATGGAATTCCTTCTAACTTCGCAACATCCTAACCTCCCTATCGACAAAATTCCCATCATCTTCTCTGTTGACAATATAGGTGTTCCCATGAACTCTGCTAGTGCGGTCGGAGGAGTTCCTAACGCCACCTCCAATGGAACAAAGCCTTTCACTGGGTTCGTTTCTCCGATGCACTACTTACCCATGAGTTTCTCTATTCTATCATTGATGTACCAACAAAGAGATATCAATATGTAATAAAAATTGAGCATATTGTAAATGATGTTCTTTCTCTCCCTGACACTGACCCTATTAGAAAGACTGAACTTTGTCTTGAAACCTATTATATTCTCCTCTTACTCAACTCCTTCTCACCGCTCTCGTCATTCAGGCACCTGTGATTTCTAGTGAATGAGATTTCCATGCCTTACTAGATAATTGATGACTAATTAATTGCATACCTCACTTGATTTCTATGCTCTTGGAGTCATAAAAAATGGAACCTCAATGAAACATTGTATTATAAAGTTATGAACTTTTGAACACGAGATCTTGTTGTTTCATTCCGACAAAAGGGACACTTAGAATTTTTCCAATTTGTCTTCCTTTAAAGGAGGAGTTGTTGAAAACTTCTTCAGAAATAGAGGATTTCCCACTAACTCCTCCAAAAGTTGTTGAAAATTTATCCAAAAGTTTTTCAAAAGTTCTCTGGAAGAAAAGGAGGAGTTCCCACAATCTTCTCAGGGAGAGTTCCCACAAAGTGCTCTGAAAGTTTTTGAAAAGTGATTCGACATTTGTTGAAAGCTCATACAAAAGTTGTTGAAAACCCCTCTGTAAGTTGTTGAAAAGTTATCCGGAAGCAAAGGAGGAGTTTCCACAAAATTCTTTGAAAGAGTTCCCACAAAGTGCTCTAAAATATTAGGAGTTCCCATAAAGTTCTCAGGAAGCAAAGGAGGATCTCCCACAAACTTCTCCAGAAGAGTTCCCACAAAGTGTTATGGAAGCTAAGGATAATTTCCCATGAAATCCTTTGAAATTTGTTGAAAAGTGATATGGAATAAAAGGAGGAGTTCCCATGAACTTTTCTGAAAGGATTCTTATGAAGTACTCTTGAAGCTAAGGAGGAGTTACCACAAAGTTCTCTGAAAGAAAATGAATATTTCCCATAAAGTTCTCTAGAAGAGTTCCCACGAACTGATATGGAACCTGTTAGCGCCGCCATTTTTCTTTTCAATTAGAGTAGCTTTTAGTCGAGTTATGGCCCATATGTCAAAACATGTGAAGTTAGGTACATAACAATGAAGGGGTCAAAGTCAGCAAGTGCTTGGTTGGCCCCTGGAAACGGGAAGGGATGTCAGAGTCGAAACATGAGTAAATGGTATGGGTATGTTGTTCCCAGAGAGTTAGGTCCTGTTGAAAGGAAGTCTCTACATGCCCCAGGTTGAGCCAAGTAGTTAATGGAAGTCACTTCGGCAAGTGCAGTAGCTATTATCATCTCATTATGAATGCTGAGGGAATGAAAAATTGCAACATTTGTATCATGTATGCCCTGCATCCCTTATCGCCTATACTTTACACGAGGGGATGTGTTATGGAAAATATATAATTCAATTCGAAACATCTAGTCACCATCAATTCAGTTTTCTTTGGAACAATTCCTTCTTCCACCCGATCTATTATAAATTTCAGATGCTCTAAACCCATTTTATTTGTGAAACCAGGTCCACACACTATTTGTAATTTTTCTCACAGGCCCAGGTTGATTGAATTTTCTGCCTTGTGCATTTGTTGGCTCCACCGCACACAAGATAAATAGAGTTTGTGCCATGGATACCTACCAAAACATAAGTAAGGGCACGCAAAGTGGCATAATTGACAGGCCTCATCCCCAAAGAAACTGGGATTCATTCTCACTCATGATAGGCATCCCCAAGGATACAAAGGGAGTTTTTCCTTTACCCGCAGAAACAATGATATTACACCACGCGGAACCTGGAGTGGAAGGAACTATCCAGGAAGGAAATATATTAGAAGTCCTGTATCCCCAAAAATAGATACCTCAGACAAGGGGCATACTAAATAATAATAAGGAAGTTGGGGAAACCCGAATCCCAGACGAGCCGCGCGCAAGATCGGTTGTTGAAAAGTTACTTATGCATGTTGCTTGGCTGGAACCTGTTGAAGGAAAATGCTGATAAAGTGGGAGAAGAACAAGAAGGATGGATTTCACAAGTGCAAATGATCAAGATCCATCTCAGCAACTGAAGCAGAAGAAACTATCTCTCGCCGAACTTTACCAGGAAAACAGGGAGCTGAGACAACAGCTAGCGAAAAAGAATATTAAAGTGTCAACAACACAAAGCCGGGAAGGGATTGTGACATGGCTCAAAAGAAAGCTCATAGAGGCACATGATATAATCATACAACTATGGGAAGGACATAGGCTGTCAAAGGAAAGGTATCCAAAGCATTCTATAGAATGTGAAGTGGCCGAGGAAAAATCTCGCACAACTCTCACTAGCGAACAAAAGAAACAATATTAATTGAGTTCATTCTCGTATCCTTAAATGTAGGGAAAATCTTGATAGTTTTGAAGGAGGCATCGCCCTAAGATATTTTATCATTTTGATAACAACCATGATATTCAACAACCACTTTTTGTGCACATTTCCCTAGAAAATGAGCGCGCGACAAAAATCGAAGCCATTACAACAGATCACAGGACTTTAACAAACACTTGTCCATTAAGATATTTGATCCAAGGAAAGAATTGACACATCACTCTCTCATGATGAGACCTAATCAATAATTGAATCCCTGTGGCGGATTACACACAGTCATGATGTAGCCATATGTATTTTTCATCTATTTTTTAAAAGCGTCATGCGAAGAGTCATTTAGCGCAGACAGTCAGTTTCCTAGTTTTTAGAGATATTAGTTAGAAGAAAAGGGTAGCCCAAGTGGCTCCCTCGCCTATATATTTGATCTCTCCAATGTAAGCCAGGCTGGTTGGAAAAATTAGTATAGACAATGATTATTATATATAGTTTAAGCTCGATCGGAATTTAATGCAAAATTCCTAAATCTTTGATGAAAAGATTCTAATTGTAGCAGTTGGATGTATTGTTTTCCTTTCTTTGCATATGTATTTCCTGTTTTATTTATTCATATATTTTTATGTCTAAATTGAAATGAAATTTCGAACCTGTGGATTCGCTGTGTAGCGCCCCTTGTTCATGCCATATAGATAAAATGTTTTTCCTCTAAAGTTAAACTACGAATTCATCCTCAGTGGTGCTCCAAGTTGCTTTCTGTATTTTCTCCCCACCTCACACAATGATTTTACACTAAAGATTGTTTCTCGCCTAGCCTTTATCCTCTCAAGTTTAGTCACCGAGACATTTTTTCCCATTGTTTTTTTCGAACCGAATCAATAGCCAAAGGTATTACTCTATTGCGGCAATACAATCAGAACCCATTATTTCAAAGGTGTTAAATCTAGCCAACAACTTTAAAGCCATATCGTGCACTGAGACAGTATTTCTTGAGAGATCCCTCTCTAGGTCCAAAAGGCTAGTTTTGGGTCTCAAAGTTGTTTGAAAAATTTACCTCTGTTGTCTATTTATCAACCACGCAGATTTACAGAGTGCTAACATTCTGGCGTCATTGTCGGGGATGGATTTGAATAAATTTTCCTTGGGAGAACAACTAAAGTTACAGTTTTTACCCTTGAGGGTAACAAAGGGACAAACATATACACTAGTTGAAAACCTTTACCCTGGCGACTCCAGTCAAAAGGACCAGTAGCACTAAGTAGCCCAGTTCAGGAATCTTGGCTCCAAAGATGATCTATACCAGAGAAAATCCTAACCCAAACCCTACAAATCCTATGTACGACCCCGAGAAAATTTTTTGCAGGACTAGAGAGCAAGTGTCAGACCTATTCTATTACCTGGACAGAATCCTATCCTTACCCAAAGAAAACAAAAAAGCATTGATGACCTTGAGTTTGATGCATTTTTTGAACAAACCCTGTTCATTTCTAAGTCGAAAACCATCTTGGACGAGATAATTTTTGACCAGAAGAGGTTCCAAGCTCTAGTATCTAATAATATCCCTCAAAACCCCAACCCTCCTAGATCCATGGCCACCAAATTCGGCCCCCTCGTTCTGCCAAAACAACTGTATGATTTGCCCCAAAATTACAACCAAAGGATTAATATCTACGGTGTTGAAGGGAACATTTCAGCACAGAGGCATCTGGATTGGTTCAACGATTTCATCGACCTAGAAGAGGTGGACTATGCGGACGTGAAAATGAGGTTATTCGCGTAGATTTTTTTGGGGGAGGTGAGGAAACTATTCAAATCCCTTTCGACTGTAAGAATTCGATACTTCACCACATTCGAGATGTCTTTCATCACTAGATGGGGAGACAAGAAGAACCCCCTTGTAGCTGTTAACATAGTACAATAATATGAAGAAGGCACCAGAGGAGACAATGCAAAAATCTCATCATGTTTCATGAAGGTTTATAAATTGATTCTTGCGAAAGTCTAGCCACCCCCCAAAGTTGCGTAGTTGTGATATGTTGACTCCTTCGACAATGATTTCACCTTGTTGTTGAGAGGAATAATATTAGCAAATCTAGATGCAATAATGAGCAACGCCATCGAAGTCGAGGTAAATATGATGGTGTTATGGAAGATCAAATATAGAATCAATAGAGGTGATAAGAAACCCCAACGAGACGCACAACCATCAACATCTCGTTCCTCAGACGATAAGTTTGATTTGATGATGAGGACCATGGAGAAACTAATGGAGAAAATGTCCATGGGGAATAGACCTGCTGCCCGAGAACAACATGACCCTCAACCTAGAAATAAGAACCTCATAAGCGGTCAAGTTCCTCATATTAGACAGAGGGAGTAGAGAGACCAGGGTGACCAGTAGAAAAGGCCCTCATTCCAAAATAATTATGTGAATGAGGATTTTGATTAGTTGTTCGAAGAAAAAATGCATTGTTGTGACGACAAGAACCCGTGCGTGTTTTTAACAGAGAGCGAACATGATCGATACATTAGCCAAAACAACATTTTTATGTTGGAGATAGATCATGCACTATTTGGGGAAATAGATGATGCACTGTCCTAGGAAACTCAAGAGTTTAGGAAGGGTTACCAGAACTCCATCATGTAGTTTCAAAAGAAATATAACCTCATGAACAAGGAGGTGCACACTGAAGCTCAACAGACTAACCCCATAAGGAAACCTCCGGTGGACACCCCTTCTATTGGTGTCCAAGTATGAATGATTTATTCACCCTTTTTCCTACATTAATTTATCAATCTAGGTGCGTATTCTTTCAAGGCAACGTGTGAGGTATATGCAGGGGCAAGAGCACAATTCATTCTGGCCAAGGGTTCACGATCAAGATTCAAAACATTGCTGTGAAACTAGATTGATTACAACTTTCGAAAAGAAATCATAAGAATTAAAACACTATAAGAACAAGCATAACTAATAAATAATACACATGGAAAGACACAACACCTGATCAGAAGAGCGGGCCCAACTCTCTGATCAGGGCTGCATTAGTCATAGCGAATATTAAGACAACAAAATAGATGATTCTCTATAAATCTAAAAAGGGTTATTACAATATCAATGGGGGCATCCCCCGTTACAGGAATAAACTGTCTTTTATACATGGAGAGGGAGAACAACCTCTTTCCCCAAAACATGGTAATCGTATCCCCAAAAATATACATTAGTTGGAACAATACCAATACCAGATAGACAAGATCAGCTAGATTCCCAAGAGTGGTTCAGGGATCTGGGACTCCAGCTATGCGACCTCCTTATGGCTTGGTTGTTGCTGTGAATAGCGGATCTACTACAGGATACTGAAGCCTTGGTTCCTTTTCTCCAGAAGTTGCGGTCAAACATTCATTTTAGTGCTGCGAATAGGAAAAACTCCGCGACTTCATTTCATTAATAAAATATTCCAATTGACAAGGCAGGGGTATTTACCTTACAGGTTTAGCATAGTAAACATAGGTAAATAAGTGCAAAAAGGTCAAAAAGGGTAAT
Organism: Picea mariana; assembly: GCA_032191745.1. NCBI lineage: Eukaryota > Viridiplantae > Streptophyta > Pinopsida > Pinales > Pinaceae > Picea > Picea mariana. The sequence goes on along the minus strand of JASDQU010100250.1, from coordinate 539,573 downwards.
GGAAATGCAGCAGAAAGATAGCCTGATTTGGTGCCCAACATCTCCCTTAAACTACCCTTCTGCATGCCCTCATGTAGTTCGCCGCCTCCGCAGGTCTGGATTTCGTTGATTGTTGGCTTCCTGAAAATGGGCGAGATCATATTCTTCGGCCATCTCTGTCCCTGGAACTTTAAAGCCGTCTGAAAGGAGGATTTCTTCTGACCAATCTTCCAAGACGATATATGTTGGAGTGTAATTTTCTACTGGCAACCAAATAGTGGGAAACTGAAACCAAATTCTGATCCACCGGACTCTGCATGTTCGGACACATGCCACATATCTAGGCACTCTGGGGAGCACTTGTGAAAAATTTGGTGCCCCAAAAGGTTCCCTATTCTGGACAGCTATAGGTGACATCATCCACCTTTTCTGATAGCAATCAAGGGCCTCTTCATGAAATGTGACTATTTTCTTAACACAAAGATCAAGGCACCAATTTTGTGTCCTCAACATTCTGTCTCTATTCCCCTCAATTCCCAAAAAGGTATTGTGTTTAGTGAACATAGTGAATGACCTATGAGGTTCTCCTCTTACTATAAATGGCTTTGTAACCTGATTAGATTCAAATGTGTGAAAAGCCTTCTGCCAGCTGATCTGGTTGAAAGTGTAAGAGGTGAGGGGCCTTAAATGAATGTCGCCCACATATGGGACTGGGTTGAATTCTCTTTCCAGGCACAACAGATACCCATGCAGGTAAAATTCACACATCAAATGATGAGTTGGCACGTCATGGTGCATCATTATTCGGAGGAATTTTACACCATATTCTATTTTATAACTAATCTCATTTTTTATGCTCTCTATGCAGAATAAAAGAAAATGTTCATGTAAGAATAAAGAATAACAAGAAGAAGCGGGGTGACATGCCATCACCTCTTGCGCCAAATTAAACATTTTCTCCTTATCAGTTTTCATCTCTGCCACTTGCTTTTCTAGCTACTCCATCTTGAGCTGCTTCTTCGCATGCCTTAATCTCATGATGTCTATACGGTCCACATATTCAAAAATAGTTGTGGAGGCTCATTCCTGAGTTCTTCTGACCTCGTTTTGATACTGAGCTGCAGTAGATTTCCAAGTCTTCACTTCAACCGTTAAGGCATGCTCACGGTCTTCAAACAATCGCTCGACTGGTTTTGTTTGAGTAGCAGCAGAGGTTATGGCTACCTGATCTATCCAAGTCTCTATTTCTACTCCTATGGCCTTGGACTTTCTAGCTTGCTGCTTGTATTTATTCATTCGCTTCTACATTTTGTGTACATGTTCCCTTAGTTTCCTGACCTCCATCTTAAGCCGCATTGTTTCTTTAAACTATAGTTGATGTTTTTGTTTGACTAGGAATATTACGACCTTCTCGCCTGGCTCTTCCATTGGCTCATTCGTTGGGACCACTTCACTTGGTCCCTCCTCTTCACCTACAACTATTTCCTCTTGTTGCACACTCACCGTGACCAATGGTGCCCTTACGAGATGCTCTCCTGCTAATGTGTTTATTTGAGTAGCATCCACCCCACACGGTTGTGGCTTTTGTGATAAAATTGGAGGAATGACGAGATCTTCTTCTGTGTGCCAAAGGGAAAGAGTTCGCCTTGCTCCACTTGGAATAAAGGAGAAAAAGGAGAACTAGTAGGGATCTTCAATGTTTGGTCCCGAGGTCAACATTGGTTCTTGTGGGTCAGCGCCAACCTCATGCCCTAGTTCTCCCAGCACTTCCTCCATGGGTTCCATGGCTTCCCTAGCTTTGAGCCCTTCTTGTCCTCATTCCTCCTCTTCCATGGGTTCTATGGTTAGGGTGGTCATGACCTCTTCTTCCTTCAGTTTATTCTAATCCATCAACTCCATGGTGACAGGAGGTCTTTGTGGGGTACCCTCAGTCATAATATCGACTAATTCACTTTCTCCTGTCTGTTGTGACCCCAATTTTGTGGTTATCATGCTATAAAATTGCTCTGCTAGTTCCACAAGCGAGGCTGGTTCTTGTGGGAGAACCTTGGCTGTGGTACTAGTGGGCCTTTTTGTGTAAACTTCTGCATCTTCCATTGGTTCCATGGTTTCGGCTTGCTCTTGGGGAGTAGCCTCTTCTTCAAATTCTTTAGCTTCCATCTCCATCTCTTTCGGTTCCTCCTGGTCAACATAATCATCTTCTCCTTCATTTTCCTCCTCCATGGCTTCTGGTTCATCTTCCCTAGAATTTTTCTCCTCCGTGGATTTTGGTTCATCTTCCCTAGAATTTTCCTCCTCCGTGGCTTCTGGTTCATCTTCCCTAGCAGCCATAGCGGCTGCTACTTCTTCCTCTGTGGAATCCTGAAACAGTTCCCACGGGATCAAAATTCATTTGATGGCATTCATTACTAACAGCTGAACCAGCCCATGGTGGGTGATGACCGCAAATACCTGTCGTGACTCCTGAGCCAAATGTGCCATTAGGTGAAGGCTTCTTAATAAGAAATAAGTCACATTCAGTGAGAAAGCCTCTGCTTGGGGAAATCACAGGTGAGTTAGTATTTGGAGATGGTATTTGAATATGGTGGAGTATCTCCCTTCGCAAGTCATATATCTCATTACGAACTCTGCTACTTCTTCCCATGGATGTGACAATGAGTTTTGGTTGTATCCTCGACCCTTCTGCATGATGCTTTCTCCCACCTGTAAAAAGGCTTCGGGAAACTCCGGAAGGACAGTCCTTCTTGAAAACCATCGCTGTTCATTTTGAGGGAGTCCACTGACTTCTGCGATGGCTTCCTCTGTCACAGGGATTTCAATTCTGCGGACCTGAGAGATTCCTTCTCTCAAGTTGAGTGCAAATTCTGCCACAATTTCTTCATTCGACCCTTTCAACCTATCAAAGTAAACATCCCAGCCTGCGTTCTCAAAGACCTGCCATACCTTCTGATTGTTCTATTCTCTCGTTGTATCTTTAGGCTCATGTCGCACAGATCATCCACCCATTGCTGTAGAGGTGGATTCAGTACGACGAATGCAGTTAGATGGTAGGGGAAAATGACAGGGCTCCAAACCATTGGCAACTGAAATAACGTCATGTCTCTTTTGGGGAAAATGGATGAAATAGTGCTGGTATCTTTAAAAATGATGACAGATTGTGGTGGTACTATCAGAGATTTCATGCAGCATGTTGGGGAGGTGACTGATTATGAATTTGCACGTACGAGTACACATTTCAACATATCAAAGTTATGATTATGAAGTACCAAAATCATTGGATTATGTTTGGTGAGGATCGTGTGTCATGAATTCTTTTTTGTAGTATGTCGTCGTTTATTATGACGGTTCCCCCCCAACTTAATTATGGCTGTCCACAACACGTTTTGATGTCTTTTTGGAATATTTTAATTAAATACATAAAAGTCGGTGGAGACGTACCTGGGGACCTACCTTATGGTGGAGTAACAGCAAAATGTCTGACGGAGTAACGACAACAGGGAATAATGGCAGCAAGGAGTAACAACAATAGTGAGTAACAATAACAACGGAGTAACGGTGACAATAGAGTAGCGATAGTTATGGAGTAACGATACCGATGGAGTAAAAAAAGTTGCAGAGTAACAACACCAACGAAGAATCAACAATTGCAGAGTAACAGCACCGGCGGAGAATCAACAGTTGCACAGTAACAACACCAGTGGAGAATCAGCAGTTGTGGATTAATGACACTGGCGGAGTAACGACAGTTGCGGAGTAACATCACCAGCGGAGAAACAACAGTTGTGAAGTAACAACATCGACGGAGAATCAACAGTTGTGGAGTAACAACAGTTACGGAGTAACAACACTTAGTGGAGTAATCAGTACACACCAGTGGAGTAACAACAATGTCTTTATAGCATCACTGGTGGAGTAACAACGTCGAGTGTTACATTTCTTCTAGCCATATTCCTTTGTTATTCCTGCAAAATACAAACAAGTAAGATTTACAATATATATATATATATATATATATATATATATATAT
>JASDQU010100250.1:519559-535523 GCA_032191745.1 Picea mariana | reverse complement strand
AAGACAGAGTGAGAGTGTCCTTCATTCCAACAACCATTAAATCAGATGAATCAGAAAGGTGTTTGACAAAGGCATTTCTAGAGGCTAGACGGTGGTATAGTTTTAGACGGTGTTCATTTACTAAGAACGAGGTATGATTCTCATCTATTGTAATTAATCTAACCGTTACATTGTTGAACACTACGTCCACTTGATATGGCCCCATCCAGAAAGTGCAAATCTTGCCCTTGAAATCCTTAAATCGAGAGTCGTAAAGTAATGCCCAATATCCCACATGAAACACCTTACTTTTGATAAATTTATCATGCTATTTCATTCTCTGTTGTTGAACAGTGGTGATCTTCTGGACAGCTACTGACTGAATCTCATCCAACTCATTCAATTGTTCCAGTCAGTGTTTCTGATAGGTCTAAGCCTACTTCTAGAGCTGTTCTGAGTGTACTAATCTCAAATTCCACCGGAAACAAGGGGACTTTCCCATAGACTAATTCAAATGGAGAAAACCCATTTGTGTTCCACCATGTTGTTTTGTATGCCCATAAAGCTTCTGGAAGTTTCTGTGCCCAGTCCCGGCGATAACTTGCTACTGTCTTTGTCAATATATTTTCCAATACCTTGTTTGTGCTTTCTACTTGCCCGTTCGCCTGGGGGTAATAGGGGGTTGTCACTCCATGTTTGACCCCATATTTCTACATCATCTTTCCTATCATGTGGGATGTGAACTGTGATCCTCCATCCAACACAATTTCCCTTGGAGTACCATATCGGGCAAAGATTTCTTCAAAAAGAAAGTTTTCCACTACTTGTTCTGTTGCTCTTGTGACTGCTCTGGCTTCCACCCATTTAGTTACATAATCAGTGCAGACCAGGATGTAATATTTCTGATGAGAAGGTGGGTTGAAGGGTCCAACAAAATCGATGGCCCATTTTTCAAATGGTTCAAGGACTATCTTGGGCTATAGAGGCATTTCATCTGCTTTCCCAGGTTGTCCCATCCATTGGCAGCTATCACACCTTCGGACATAATCCTGAGCATCATGAAAGATGGAGGGCTAGTAATATCTCATTTGCAACACTTTGTGACCTATTCTTGTATCTGTAAAATGTCCTCCACAGGGTCCATCATGTGCGGCCTTCAGTATCTCATAGATATCACCTTCTTCCACACAACATCGAATCTGTTGGTCAACCCCTGTATGAAAGAGATATCCTGCCATCCATGAATATCGAGTGCTCTGGTGAATAATCTTCCTTTGCTCCTTATATGACAGATGACGAGGCACCTTCCCTGTAGTAAGATAATTATCAATATCTACATACCACGGAGTGTTAGAAGATACTGCAAAAAGATGTTCGTCTGGAAAATTATCTTCAATTGGTGTATTCTTACCATCATGTTCTATCCTAGATAAGAAATATGCAACCACATTGTCCTTCCTTGGTTTATCTACTATAGTATTATCAAATTCTTGTAGTAGCAAAAGCCATCTTGTGATACGACCAGGGGTAACAGGTTTATTCATTAAATACCTGATAGCTACATGATCAATATGCACAAGGGTAGGATACCCGGTAATGTAGTTCCATAATTTATTGATGGCTTAAATGATAACAAGGAACTCTTTCTCAGTCATTATGTAGTTTAATTCAGCAGGAGCCAAATTCTTACTAACATAGTAAACTGCGTATGGTATTTTGTCCTCTTGTTGTCCTAATACTACACCAATCGCTGTTTGGGAAGAATTCGTATGAATATGGAAAGGTAATGCTCAATCCATCACTCTAAGGATCAGAGCGCTACAGACCAATTCCTTAATTCTCTTAAAGGCTGCATCAAAGTCCTCTGTCCAAACAAAATCTGAATCTTTTGTTAGCAATTGAAAAAGTGGATGTGCTACTTTAGCAAAATTTTCTATAAAATGCCTGTAATAACCAGCACAACCAATAAAGCTGCATACTTGTGTGGGCGTTTTGGGTGTCGAGAAATGCTGAATTACCTTTGTCTTTGCTGGGTCCATCTATATTCCTTCAGTTGAGAGAAAATGTCCCAAAACAATTCCCTCTTTCATCATCATATGGCATTTTGTCGTACTCAGAGAGACACGCGTTTGTATACACCTTTCGAAAACTTTTTCTAAATTTTTTAGTCCTTCAAGAAATGAATACCCATATGTAGTAAATTCATCCATGTAGATTTCAACACTTTCATCTATCAAATCAGAGAAGATTCCCAAAATTTCCCTCTGGAATGTTGCAGGAGTATTACACAAGCCAAAAGGAAGGACCCAGTATGCGAATGTTCCCTAGGGGCATGTGAAAGTGGTTTTGTCCTGATCTTCAGGAGCTATCTGGATCTGGTTATGCCCACTAAACCCATCTAGAAAAGAAAAAAAAAAATTGCCAGCCAATGTGTCCAAAACTTGATCAATAAATGGCAAAGGAAAATGATCTTTCTACGTTGCCTTATTTAATTCTCAATAATCCACACATATCCTCAATTTACCATTTTTCTTGGGGACCATTACTAATGGGGAGAGCCATCGGGTATCTAAGATGGGGTAAATAAAACCTACATCCAGTAATTTATGAAGTTCCTCTTTCACAACATTTTTCAATGCGGGGTTCATCCTTCTCTGAGATTGTCTCACAAGACGACAATCTTCCTTAATGTATATATGATGGGTACGTGAATTAGCAGGAATCCCCTTCATATCTGTATAATCCTAGTCGAAGGCTTCTTTCTGTTTCTAAAGGACATCCACAAGTTTCTTCTTATGGGATTCTGATAGTGTTGGATTAATATTCAGGGTTTTTCCTAGTTCTAGTTCCACTGGGATACTTTCACTGGGTGCATCAACAGGTAGATCCTCTGATCCTTCTGCTATTTCAATTGTTTCCTGAGTCTCACAGCTTAGGATGGATTATAGGAATTGTTCATTTGTTTCAGAGATGGAGCAAGGATCATCCATAAAGGAGGTGATTACATCATCTTCCAATTCCATTTTCAAGTAAAGGGCTTGTCCAATAGTGAGGACTGGTCTCAATTCCTCATTTTCTATTTCAGGCTCTTTCCTAGATAAACTTTCTTGCCTCCTACTAGTTTTATGGATGGGTTTGGTTCTGTAGCACTAAGTTCTTAATATTGTGCCCATTTGAAATAACCATGTGCCCCGATCGGCACCCAATGTAAGCATCTGCAGTAGCCAGCCATGGTCTACCCAAAATCAAAGGATGGACGCCCACTGAAGATTGCATCTGTAAGACCAAGAAATCTATGGGATAGTGCCATGAATCCACTGAAATTTTTACATATTCCAACTTTCCTACAGGTTTGACTATAGATCGGTCTTGCAATTCCAATATTGTGGGTGTATGTTTCAATTTATGAAGACCTAAAGCATGCATGGTTTCATTGGTGATAACATTGATGGCGGCACCCAGGTCTACCAACACATTCAGAATCTGTACCCCATTAATTTGTACTATTAGAATTGGGTTCCCCGGATCTCCATACTTTTCAGGCATTGACTTTCCCATCTTGAAATCTGATAATTTTCCCATAACATGAATGGTAAGTGGGTCTTTGGATTTCTTTGCAGGTTTCTTTGAACAATATTCCCTAAGAGTCTTTGCATATATTGGTACATCCTTCATAGCTTGTAACAAGGGAATTTTAACAAATAAGTTCTACAATTCTCCTAATAGATCAAATTCAGCTCGAGGGCTTGATTTAATCAAAGTTAGTCTCTCTGGGTAAGGTGGCTCAGATTGATGTTGTTTTACAGGAGGCACCTGGTTTCTATTAGTTTGTTTTGGCTCTTTATTAACTGTTTCTGGTTCCTTACCTTCACTATTGAGTTGTTCAATGGTAACTGGAAGAGGTTGTACATTAACTTTCTTCCCTGATCATAGATTCATTTCATACAAATTTGCAGTGGAAATGCTATATGAAGGTAGGTTAAGAATATCAGCTTGATGAGCTCCTTTGCTATTAGGATTTGGATCAGGTTTGATTGGGAGCTAAGGATGGGCAGGTTGATTACCCGGAGGCACATTAGAGGGTAGTTGGAGTTGCTGCTGTGGCATCGGCTAAGGAAACTACCTAGGATAGGATCCTCACCAAGTTGGAGCCCATGGGGAGCTTGAACTGGCTTGAGGGTTCCATTGCTGCCAAGGTGGAAACTGGTATTGTGGCCACATGGAAGGATAGGGCATGGAATGAGGATTCATATTAGAATTATTGAAATACTGAGATGGGTCTGAGTACATACCTTGATTTCCCATCGGTGGTCAAGGATGCCATGGCTTTCTAGACCCCATGTGGTACAGTTGTTCCATGCCTTTCCCCATCCCTTGAAATACTGCTTTCAGGCCTGACAGGGAGGGGCATGAGCTTGCTGTATGATTTAGCTCACAGATTGTACATTCCTCTATGGATTTTAGTGGAAATTCCCTCTCTGGATGCTTCTTTCTACACGTTGGGAAGAATATCGCCATAGTCCTGTCCAATTCTAGCTACTTCTGTTTTACTTGTAGCGTATTCATCTGTGTCGACAGGGTGTTGAGGATGTCTGTCCTCGGATTGTCTAGCAGGTTTCTGGTTTTTTCTTTCGTAACACCTCCGCCAGATCCTTTTGCTAAGCGAATTCCTTGTCTGTTTCTTGCAAGCCCCCTCGAGCACTGAATGCATAATTCAAAGATACCTTCAAAGATTTCCTTAGAGATGTCTCCCTTTCCCACAATGTTCAATAGTTCCATTGAGTCGTCACGAAAAGATTGGAGGAGGATAATTTTTAGAATTTCCTTATCCAGGTCAGAGTGACCCGGCCTCTATAAGGTGTACTTGAATTGTTCCACACAATCCTCCAAACTCTCGTCTTCTTTTTGTGCGAACTTGAAAAGTTCCTCCTTAATGTTCTGGGATTTACAGTAATCCTGGTATTTTTCCAGAAAAGCTATCCGCATATCATCCCATGTGGAAATAGAGCTTCCTCCAAGGCCCATAAACCATCGTAGATCCATTACTTTTAATGTAGAAGGAAAAAAATTTAACTTTTGGGCCTCCGTCGTGTAGTCATACCCTCGACACACTATGTCAAACTCGAATAGAAATGTGTCGGGATCTTCTGAAACAAGCCCATGAAAGTTTGGTAAGGCTGTTAATGGAATAGGATTTGTGGGTGCACCAGCTCCCAGATCTCCGATTGGAAACTCGATAATAGAGGTTGTGGGAGCCATAAATATCTTCCAATAACTGTTGGGTATTTCACTAGGCTCCGTAGGAGATGGCTAAGGTTTCCTTGCCCCTTGTATTTGAGTTTCTTTAGCATCACTTCCTCGGTCTCTTGGTGATGCAAATGCTCCTTCGATCCCTTCTCCTGCATCCTGATGACTTAATCCCTCAGCTACAACCTCCTCTCTCTTACTGGAGTGGTCTGACTCTGTCGAGGTTCTACTTGAGACCTCTTGCCCCTCTATTACCAGCATAAGATTTCCCTGGTCAAGTATGCTACTAGATGTTTCCTCAACTTCTAGAGGGACTTGTTGTGTCGTATCACCCAAGAATGATGTAGACAACACTGGTTGATCTATTGATTGTCCCTCAGACTTCACTCCTCGTGCCCTTGGTCTCACAACTGCATGAGATGATTTTTTTGATTCAATCTTTGTTATAATCTGTTGGATGTAGGTCTTTCTTCCCAAATCTAGTCCTCCCTTCTTCGGGGCTCTCCCTCTACCCCTGTTATTCGGTTCTTTGTTCATACAAGTGTTGGTATGATGGAGGGTCTTGGCATGAGCCTAAAATTCTTTAGTCTTGAAGTAAGGTGTCAAAGGACCATTCCTTCCCCAAGACGAAAGATCTTACAAAAAGAAAGGTAGCTGAAAAAACAAGAGTCTAATGTTCAAGGCCCAAAGCAGGGCGTCAAAGGGCTCTTCCCTCCCCTGGACAAGAACCAGGAACAAACACACACCACGAAAAGGCCTAATACTTTTCAAATCTGAAGCAGGGCATCAAAAGACTCCTCCCTCCCTATGGTAAAATCTAGGGTTTCCAAAAAAAACACACAAGGGTTTGAAAGAAGTAAATCTAACTAAGGGTCTGGAACGGGGCGTCAAAAGACTCCTCCCCCCCAGGACAAAAGAGTGGTAAAAAACGGAAAAGAAATAAAAATAAAAACAAGCAGAAAGAACACATATGCTCAGGACCTGAAGTAGAGTGAGAAAACTCGTTCTCTCCCTAGGACGAGATATTGACCCTCTGGTTGGTCCAGATCATTGTCTTGCACCTTGTTAGCCTCCTCGGCAACAACGCCAAAATGTTGGTGTCTAGGTATGAATGATTCATTCACCATTTTTCCTACATTAATTTATCAATCTGGGTGCATATTCGTTCAAGGCGATGCATAAGGTATATGCAAGGGCAAGAGAACAATTCGTTCTATCCAAGGGTTCACAATTAAGATTCAAAACATTGTTGTGAAACTAGATTGATTACAACTTCCAAAAAGTAATCATAAGAATTAAAACACTGTAACAGTAAGCATAACTAATAAATAATACACACAGAAAGACGCATCACCTGATCAAAAGAGTGGGCCCAGCTCTTTGATCAGGGCTACGTTAGTCACAGTGAAGATTAAGACAGCAAAGTAGATGATGCTCTATAAATCTGAAAAGGGTTATTACAATATCAATGGGGGCATCCTCCGTTACAAGAATAAACTGTCTTTTATACATGGAGAGGGAGAACAACCTCTTTCCCTAAAACATGGTAACTGTATCCCCAAAAATATACATTATTTGGAATGACACCAATACTAGATAGACAAGATCAGCGAGATGCCTAAGAGTGGTTCAGGGATCTGTGACTCCAACTGCGTGGCCTCCTTATGGCTTGGTCGTTGTTGTGAATAGCGGATTTCCTGCAGGATACTGAAGCCTTGGTTCCTATTCTCCAGAAGCTGTGGTCAAACATTCATTTTAGTGATGCGAATAGGCAAAACTCCATGAGTTAATTTCATTAATAAAATATTCCAATAGATAAGGCAGGGTTATTTACCTTACAGGTTTAGCATAGTAAACATAGGTAAATAAGTGCAAAAAGGTCAAAAAGGGTAATGGAAATGCAATAGAAAGATACGCCGATTTGGTTCCCAACACCTTCCACAAGCTGACCAAGGCCATACAACACGACCAAGGATGCGACTGAAAAATCAAAGTCGAAGGACGAGCCCTGAAGAAAACACTGGAAGCAAGCCGAGAAGCAAGCAGAAAAGAGGTAGAGAAGGTATGTCCCCCTTTAACTTTGAACATGAAATGGCCAAGATCAAAATCTATGTCCCCTTTAACGAACTTATCAGAAAGGGTGAATATCGGGAGAAAATTATTAAAATGATGAAAATGGGAGCGACCCCCCGATACTTTGAATGTACCAGGTGATCACCCTGCCATTTTGTTTGGTCTGGGCATTGAAGAGATAAGTGATATTGAGGAATTCCATTCATTCTATGTCGATCTAAAGGTTCATGACATGACCCTGCATAACTCCATGCTAGATTCGAGTGCGTCGCACAACCTCATGCTGAAGGTGATCATGGACAAATTGGGTTTAGACATTACCAGTCCCTATAAGGACCTTTTCTCTTTTGATTCAAGGAAAGTCAAGTGCTTGGGCCTCATCAAGGACTTGGTCAAGTCATTGGCCCAAATTCCTTTGAAGAACATGGTTATGGGCGTGGTCGTAGTGGACATACACCCTACGTTTGGCAAGCTGATGTCTAGGCCATGGGCTGCAAAGTTAAAAGGGACCTTGGAAATGGACATGGTATATGCCACCATTCCTATCTTTGTCCAGGATAGACAATTGTATAGAGAATTGTTTTTGAAATACATGGTAAGAATCAAGACATAGCCAAATAACCATCCTATATACTCCATCGACACTGAGGTTGGTTCTTCTATATTCTACAATGACTTGAGTTTTGAAGAGGAGGAGCCGACAACCATCATGACACCCGATGAGGAAACCGCACAAAAAGTAGCAGAGTGATCCGACCCAAAGAACCACATGGAAAACGAGACATGTAACATGATTTTTTATGACACTGTCAGTAAGGAAGGAGGAGGTATCAGTGTATGGATAATCCTCCCTGAGGTGGTCACAAGGTTGTGCTCATACAAGCTCGCATTCGAATGTACAAACAACATGGCCAAGTATGAGGCACTAATCTTGGTCTTGAAGGTTTTGAAATAACTAGGCACGAAGAGGATAATAGTGCACAGAACTTCTGAGTTTTTTATAAACCAGGTGAAAGGCATATATCAGTCCAGACACCCCAGGCTGAGAGCGTACAAAAATTTGGCGCTGGACCTCCTCGAAGAATTTTAAGAGTATGATCTATCTGCTATCCCAAGGGAGAAAAATCATATCGCTGATGCATTTGCCACCTTAGCCTCAGTTTTCAAAATCCCCATCTTCCCAAACATAAAATACAAGATCGAAGTCAAACATAGGCTGACAATGCCCGATAATATCAAACATTGGTAGGTGTTTGAGGACAACAAACAGGTGGAGAGATTTCTTCAAATGAGAGACGATTTCGCTAACATAAACATCGATGAAGAGTGTTGTTGAGATAGAGGAGAGATCATGGATGCGCGCAGTAATGAAGACCCTTTCTAAAACCAAATAGCAGGAAGGGACAAAGTACAATTGAAGAACAACATCATCCCAAAGGGGCTAGTTCCGTTGGAAAAGTTGTTTGACGAAAATTATGTGGCTAGAAATCCCAAGATCATTGCAAACGATGAGAATGTCGAAGACTGCAACATCGAGATTGAGGAGAACCCAAAAATAATCAAATTGTCAAAAACACTCAGTCTAGAGGTCAAAAAGGACTATATCAAGCTCATTAAGGATTTCCTAGATGTTTTCTCTTGGAGTTATGATGACTTGAAGGTGTATGACACTAAAGTGATCTATCACATCATCCCTCTCAAATAAGACTAGAGGTTGTTCAAACAGAAGCTGCGACAGATAAATATCGTGTTGCTACCACTAATCGAAAAGGAGGTAAAGAAACTCTTCGAAGATAAAATTATCGTTTCTTTAAGGTTTTCTAGGTGGGTGGCCAACTTGATACTGGTTAGAAAAAAGAGTGGTGAAATAAGACTCTGTGTGGACTTCTGAAACTTGAACAAAGTGTCCCTAAAGGACCACTACCCCCTCCCTAAAATGGACTATATCCTACAAAAGGTGATGGGGTCCCAGAATATGTCCATGCTCGATGGTTTTTCATGGTATAATTAGATCATGGTCCACCCTGATGACAGAGAAAAAATGGCTTTCACGACTCCAAGGGGGATGTTCATGTACGCTAAGATGCCTTTCGACCTAATGAACGTTGGTGCCACTTTCCAAAGGGAAATGGACATAGAATTTGCTGACAAAAGGGACAAGTTCATTATGATCTATCTGGAAGACATCATGGTATACTTTGCCTCCGATGAGCAACACCTCGATCATCTGAACAAAGTTTTCCAGAAGTGCAGGAAGTTCGGCATATCACTAAATCCAAAGAAGACACATTTTGGGATGGAAGAAGGGAAGTTGTTGGGGCACATTATATTGAAAGAGGGCATCAATATAGACCCCATCAGGGTCGATGCAATCCTAAAAATCATCCCTCCGTGCAGTGAGAAGGAAGTGCAATCCTTCCTGGGAAAGGTAAACTTCTTGAGAAGATTCATCCTGAACCTGGCAGATATTATAAAGAACATAACTTGCATGCTCAGGAAGGGCAATGAGATCAAGTGGAATCTGGAAGCCAGGAAATATTTTGAATATATCAAGGTGACGCTGACTAAAGATCCTATGCTATCCAGTCTAGACTTCACAAAATATTTCATCCTATTTCCATTCGCCTTGGAGCATACGATTGTTGATGTGTTGCTGCAAAAAGATGAGCAGAACTTCGAGAAGCTTATAGCATATTTTAGCATGACACTGAGGGATTCTCTACTAAGGTATGACATTATGGAAAAAAAATCATATGCCTTAGTGAGAGCCCTGAAGGGGTTCAGTACTTAAATATTTCACTCCTACGTCATTTCTTATGTGCCCAACAACTCAGTAAAGGATATCCTGACTCAACTTGACCTTGAAGGGAGAAGAGGCAAGTGGATAACGGCCATGCTGGAATACGATCTTGAGATCAAGCCTACAAAACTAATTAAGGGTCAGGGTCTGGCAAAGCTAATAGCGCAGTCGGACTTCGACACTGTGGGGATCAAATTCATTGTTGATCTGTCAGAGGGCCCTCAAGAAGAAATGACTGCACAAGTGTCTCAAAATTTTTTCAATTCGCCGTGGTAGGCAGACATCATCTATTGGTTGAGAAATTTATAAACCCCTCCAGGTTTAAGTAAGACCAAGGCTATATTCTTAAATCTCAAAGAGGTTAGGTTCTATATCTTGGATAACTCACTCTACTGGAAGGACCCTAGAGGGATATTGTTGAGATGTTTGTTGGAAGATGATGTGAAACAGGCTCCACAAAGGCGATTGCGGAGGGAGCCACTACTGGAAAACCACCGTGCACAAAATATTGAGAGCAGGTTACTATTGGCCTACAATCTTTGCAAACATGTACAAAGAACTCTCCAGCTGCCACAAATCTCATATTTTTGACGGGAAAAGAAAGATGCATCCCTTGACACTAAACATGATCTTAGTAGAAGAACCTTTCATGCAGTGGGGTCTGGATTTCATAGGGGAAATAAATATGCCATCCTCGGTGCAGAAAAAATGGATACTCACGGCCACTGACTACTTCCTCACATGGATAGAAGTGATCCCCATGACGCAAGCTACCGACACAATCATCATACAATTTTTGGAGACAAACATCTTGTCGAGATTTGGATGCCCCATCAAGATCATAACAAACAACGTGGATGCATTCAAGTCCAAGAGGATGGAAAAGTTTTTTCAGGATTACAATATAACCCTGGGGAATTCTACGACATACTACCCACAAGGAAATGAGTTAGTAGAATCGTCAAATAAAAACCTAACCAGGATCATCAAAAGACTGTTGCAAGACAATAAGAAATCTTGGCATAAGAATCTTATCTACATGCTGTGGGAATATCGGGTTACCACCAAGAAGTCCATGTCAACATCGCCTTTTTAGATTGTATACGGTGCAAACACAATTTTCCCTACCACATTGGGGTTTCTCATCAGAAAGTTGTTGCAGGAACAAGAGGTCAAGCCAGATGACAAGCAAAGGAGAATAAATCAATTATTCACACAACATATGAGGGAATAGGCATACGATCGATCACAAATCCACCAGGAGAGGATGAAGAGAACCTTCAAGATGGGACACGAGGAATGAAGATAAAAGAAAACACAGAAAGTTCGACCACCTTTGTACAAGTCCATTCAGAGTCAGTGTGTATTGCGAGAGAAACACTTATTTTCTAGAAGGATCAAATGGAGAGTGCCTTGGTTGGGGTTCTGTAAATGGCAAGTTCCTCAAACATTATCTGATGATACAAAATCCTCTTAAGTCATATGTCATTGTAAATAGTCATTTTATTTTTGCATTGAGTTAGTAGGTCAACAGAAAATTGAAGCTTGAAGTAAAGGCCCTGAGTTTATGCTGATTTTTTTAGAAGCTACGTCTATAGGTTTAGATTTCATTTTGTTTTTTATATTGTAGTGTCAAAGAGTCGAAATAAGGCCTAATGTTTAGGCACATTTTATACTATTCTTTGTTTCCTCGTGGGGAGGATAACATCCCCGTTGGAGCAAGTTGTTAGCGTTGCCAATTTTCTTTTCAATTAGAGTCAGTTTTAGTTGAGTTATGGCCCATATGTCAAAACATGTGAAGTTAGGTACATAACAATGAAGGGGTCGAAGTCAGCAAGTGGTCGGTTGGCCCTTGGAAATGGGAAGGGATGCCAAAGTCAAAACACGCATAAATGGTACGGGTATGTTGTTCCGAGAGAGTTCGGTCCTGTTGAAAGGCAGTCTCTACGTGCCCCAGGTCAAGTCAAGTAGTTAATAGAAGTCACTTTGGCAAGTGTAGTAGTTATTATCAGCTCATTATGAAGGCTGAGGGAATGAAAAATCTCGGTGTTCGTATCATGTATGCCCTACAACCCTTATCGCCTGTACTTTACATGTGGGGATGTGCTATGGAAAATATGCAACTCAATTCGAAACATCCAGTCACCATGAATTCATTTTTCTTTGGAAGGATTCCTCCTTTCACTCGATCTGTTATAAATTTTATATGCTTTGTAGCCATTTTATTTGTGAAACTAGGTCCACACACTGCTTGTAATTTTTCTCGCAAGCCCAGGTTGATCGAATTTTCCGCCTCTTAGATTTGTTGGATCCACAACACGTAAGATAAATAGATATTGCTCCATGGAGACCTCCCAAAACATAAGGAAGGACAGGAAAAGTGTAAGAATCACCAGGCCTCATCCCCAAAGCGACTGGGATTCGTTTTCACTCACAACAGGCATCCCCAAGGATACAAAGGGAGTTTTCCCTTTACCCGCGGAAACGATGATATCACACCGCACAGAACCTGGAGTGGAAGGACCTGTGTAAGAAGGAAAGATATTATAAGCCCTGTCTCCCCAATGACAGATACGTCAGAGAAGGGGTAGACCAAAGAAGAATAAGGAAGCTAGGGAAACCTGAATCCTGAATGAGCCACGCGCACGATCGGTTGTTCAAAATTTACTTATGCGCATTGTTCGGTTGGAACTTGTTGAAGGTACAAGACGAGAAAGTGGGAGAAGAATGAGGATGATGGAAATCATGGGTACAAATGATCAAGATCCATATTAGCAGCTAAATCAAGAGAAACTAGCTATCGTCGAACTTTACCAGGAAAACAGGGAGCTGAGACAACAACTAGCGACAAAGACTATTGAAGTGTCAACATCGCAAGGTCACGAAGGGAACATGATGTGGCTCAAAAGACAACTCAAAGAGGTGTAGGATACAATCATACATTTTCGTGAAGCACAAAGGTTGTCAGAGGAAAGGTATGCAGAGCATTCTAGAGAATGTGAAGCGGCCCAGGAGAAAGACCGCACAGCTCTTGCCAGCGAACAAAAGAAACAAGATTAACTGAGTTCATTCTCGTATCTTTAAATGGAGTAAATAATCTTGACAGTTTTGAAGGAGGCATCGCCCTAAGACATTTTTTCATTTTGATAATGGCCATGACAGTCAGCAACCACTTTCCATGCACATTCCCCAGCAAATGAGCATGCGACAGAAATCAAAGTCGTTACAGTAGATAGCGGGACTCTAACAAACACTTGTCTGTTCAAATATCTGATCAAAGGAAAACATTGACACATTGCTCTCTCATGATGAGACCTGATCAATAATCGAATCCTTCTGGCGGATTACAAACAATCATGATGTAGCCAGATGTATTTTTCGTCTATTTTTGGAAAAGCATCATGCGAAGAGTCATTTATCGCAGACAATTAGTTTCCTAGTTTTAGAGATATTAGGTAGTAGAGTAGGGTAGCCCAAGCGATGCCCTCACCTATATATTTTATCTTTCCAATGTAAGCCAGGTTGGTTCAAAAAATTAGTATAGACAATGATTATTGTATGTAGTTTGAGCTCGATCGGAATTTAATGCAAAATTCCTGAAGCTTTGATGAAAATATTCTAATTGTAGCAGTTGGATGTATTGTTTTCCTTTCTTTGCATATGTACTTCATGTTTTCTTTATTCATATTTTTTTCTGTCTAAATCAGAACTAAATTTCAAACATGTGGATTCGCTGCGCAACGCCCCTTGTTCATGCCATTTAGACAAAACATTTTTCCTCTAAAGTTAAACTCCGAATTCATCCTTAGCAGTGCTCCGAGTTGCTTTCTGTATTTTCTCCCCGCCTCACACAACGATTTTACACTGAAGTTTGTTTCTCTCTTAGACTTTATCCTCTCAAGTTCAGTCATCGATTCACCCATAATTTTTTTTTAACCGAGTCCATAGCCCAAGGCCTTACTCTACTGTGCCAATATAACCGAAAACCATTATTTCAAAGGTGTTAAATCTAGCCAACAGATTTAAATCCATATCCTGCGCTAAGACAGTATCTCCCAAGAGAGCCCTCTCCAGGTCCGAAAGTCTAGTTTTGGGTCTCAAAGTTGGTTGAAAAAGTTACCTCTGTCGTTTTTTTATCAGTCGCACAGATTTACAGAGTGCTAACAAAACAAAAGAAGGATTTCCCATGAATTTCGTTGAAAAGAGGGCATTACCCTACCAAACAACCTTTCATATGTTGTCCATAACATTTGACTTAGATTCCCATTTTTCACAATCCTTTTATTGTTGGAAAAGTATTTCTAATTTCTATGAATTCCCATCTATATGATTTAATAAATTCCTAACAAATTGTTTTCATTTTTCAATATGAATATCTAGCACTGTGTCAATATCCCCGGAGAACACAACACCTCAACTGTGAGCATAAGAACCTGGAATCAAATTATGGGAAGCATGTAAAAACTTTCAATTAATTAATGTTTCATTTATATAGGTTCAAATTAATGGTTCTAATAGTTTATTTATAGGTTACTCTAATATCACCCATCTAGTGCATGTTGGATAGTGCCAGATACCAATTCTAAAGGAAGGTCGTACCCAATAATCTGAATAGGTAGCATGTGACAGATGTTGGTGCAACAATTGAGAACAGAGTTCTCGAAGGTTACCATCAAAGATACCATTATAATAAAGAAACACTGGCATATTCAACCTTCCACAAGGGAAGGAGGTCTCACCCAAAGCGCAACCAAGGCTTATGTGAGGTGAAATGAATCAAAGAGGATGCATCATTGAGTCCGATGCAACAAGGTGCAGTTTCATACTTTAACATATAAGTAATTATATTACCAATTGTTTAAATCAGCATAAACATTAGATTAACTAGGTTGCACAAAATACAGACAAGTCCATACATCAGATATAATGTCTAAATACCAAATAAATAGTACAAAAGTAATTGCGCAATGATGAAACTACGAATTCATACTCATGATAACCAAAATTTGAGGGCCCAGGTGATCTCTTGTATTATCGGTAACTCAAAATTCATGATCCCATGGGTACATCCTTCTTATCATAGCTTATACATCACACTTCATCTTCCAATACCCTCTAGAGACTCTATTACTACTGCACAAGCACAATTATTCCTGCAAAATCCATTACAATAGCTTATCACACTAGACCCAATAAAGCCAGTGGAGATAGCTTGATAACAAAGAAAAAGGACAACAACAATACTAGCAGAACCATTCTAACATAGCACAATATGAACAATGACCAACCCTTTCCATTACATATTCCCATATTTCTAGTTTTCCCTTATATGCTTCTTGAATTCTTTATTATTCTATTATTTTTTCTTGATTCTGTAAAATGATGTTTTTCCCACTTTCTCTTTGTATGTGCTCGGAGCTTTTAGATCTTTCCAC
The DNA here is from genome assembly GCA_032191745.1 of Picea mariana. Taxonomy (NCBI): domain Eukaryota; kingdom Viridiplantae; phylum Streptophyta; class Pinopsida; order Pinales; family Pinaceae; genus Picea; species Picea mariana. The sequence goes on along the minus strand of JASDQU010100250.1, from coordinate 519,989 downwards.
TTTCTCATTCAACTAATGCATGATCTGTTTTCACTTCTAGTTATCCTATCTTTTCTCTGCCACTTCTAATCTTTCATTGTGCTATTGATATTTCCCACAAAACTTTGGCCTTTTCACAAAATTAGGTTCTCTTAAAAAATGGAGGACCCAACAGGCCCCAACCACAACCTTTGACTCTTCCAGAGTCAACCTTTTGTCTCTTTCACTTGACCTGTCCAAATAGAGGGCCCAACTTCAGTATAATGGTGAGAGCCTACTTACGAAAATTTTCATAGTGCTCAATGAGGTCCTTCCATTTCCTTTTCAAAATTGAGTCTCCCACAAAAAATTATTAAGTGACAGTCACATCAGGCTCCTCCATTTTTTTTAGCCAATAGACTAGTCCATTATGTGTCAGCAATGGACTCAATTTATTGCATATATATATATA
>JASDQU010100250.1:491818-519398 GCA_032191745.1 Picea mariana | reverse complement strand
ATGGGATGAAATTTGTGAAGCTCTTTCTTTGTAGCTTGGGTGGATTCATTCATTGCATCCAACTGTTCATCTTCGGCCTGAATTTCTACAACTTGGTGGCCTTCTCAATAGGTTCAGTCATAGCTATGGATTCTACATGCATGTTGTTGAGTTGTGCATGAAATCCTATGATTGGTTGGTTTCGTCAGTCCAAAAAACTGACCCAATAGTTGACCATGTCTAAGAGTCAATGAAACTCATCGACATGAGCATGAAGCAAGGACTAGACTAGATTTCCCTCTTCAACTGTTTGCGTAATATTTTGCAACATTTCTTTGGGATGCTTTGTTTGATTCAATTTAATCACAGTGAACTCTTGTTGTAGAGTATCTATCTTTGAAGCTAGTTGGGACCAGGAACCAGTAATGATCTCAACCCATTGAGGAGGCGCAACCAGAGTGATATCTTTAGGTAGATCTAGTGTCATTTGTCAAAAAGTGGTCCATACTTGGACTAGTTTATTTGAAATAGCCGCAAGGGAGGATTCAACCTGCATGCACAATCCATGCTCGTATTTTGTGGCTAAACAAGAAAGTGTGATGACGTCTCGAATTTGTTGTGCTTGATGTGTGAGCTCATCATTTGTTTTCTCAACTAAAAATATTTGTTGTTCCAGCTAATCAATAGAGGTGCACAAAGATGCAAAAGTTTTGGGGTAGCCCATGTGGAAAACTCTACACTAGTAAGAGATGGATCAAAGGGAAATCTTGAAGTAACCCGTTGACCACTCACAATAGAACATTCTAACAAGATGGGGGTACCAACATCATTTGGAATAGCCAAGGTAGATCTGAAGCTCTATGCAAGTTGGTCTTGGACCTCCTACAATATCACTACAACCACACTAGTTTTCTCCAAACATAACTTGAGTATAGTTCAACACTATTAGGGGTCCTCTAACATGGGAAGAATTTGTTCCTTGATGGAACTGACACTATGAGCTAAGTGTGTGTCTTCCTGGAAAACTTTATGCATATATAGAGCATGTATTTCCATATGCATGTGTACCTATGGCTGTTTCTCTGGATCGAAATGGATAGAGGTTTGTGGTTGTGTCTCCAGGGGAACATAGCTCTACGAAACCTGGGGAATAGAGGAAGGTAGTGGAACACTAGTTCTAGAAGTTGTAGAAGAGGGGTCAAAAGACTCTGGCAAGGTGTTATCAAAATGGGTGTGAGTGGAGGATGATGGAGTGGTGAATGGGACATCGACAAGTAAGGTATGTTGTTGGATAGGTAATTCCTCAAGAATGAGGGTAGAATTTTTCTCCACTAGAGGGTCATTGATGATGGTTATTAGATGGACCGGGGATGAAATGGGGTTAGTGGTGCATATTGAAGGTGTAGTGGTGCGGAAAGGAGGTGTAATGGAAGATAGAGTCATGGCCACATTGATAAATGGATCAACAATAGACTTAGAGGGAGAATTAGTGTGTTTCTTTTTCAAAGGAAAGGCAGAAGAAAAAACTTCACATAATTGCTTACATAAAATAGTGGCGTCATCTGAAATAGAATAGAATGGGATCCACATTGTTCCCCTGGGTAGCCTTTATTCTTCACCTTCATCTTCCACTTCATCTGAGATTGAAGGTGTCCATTCCCTTTTTGCTAAACTGGTACCTATCTCAGGAGTTGGCACAAGAGTATACCGTTGTGCGATGGTAGGAATTGTGTAGGGGACACCTTACCCCTTATTTTATACCGTGACACTTGTCCATGAGGTGACATCCTTGTCAAATACCACCTCATCCATATAAAATGGAAAAGGGGTCATATGGAAGTGAGATGGAACAACTTCAAGATATTGCAAAAACATATGATCACAACTCATCCCGTATTAGATGTGGTAAGTGTTCTTGTTTAGCAGTGTCTATGGGATTTGTGGTCTTTGTGTTTCAATGTTGAGGTCATTATACCACTATGAAAAGGCTGCAGTGTGAGCTATCTCATTGGTACATGGGTCAAAAATTTCTGTGATACAATTGTCAGGGGTGTGGGATACATTGCAACCCTTCTTGGGATGCCACCTCCACATAGTGAATGCTACTAATAATTATCCATAAATTACATACCCAACCTTCTCATGCACATATGCACAAGCCTGGAACATCTCTGTGAGTAAATATTTACACCAATTCAATGGTGCGCCATTTTTGTTGAATTTTGTACTACAATGGCATCAAAGGTGCACTCATTTTTCATGTAATTCTTCATCACTTTCCCAGAAATCAAACAACATTCCATGTGGACCTACTCATGGTTGATCAACGCAATGTGTTCCCTGTGACCTTCTCATTAAGTCTCGTATTTTTCATATAAGATAATTTCACCCTTTTTACAACCATGCTTCCCATACCCCTGGAATTCATCTTTGACATCCCAACCTTTCATGGACCAACCGATGATATTATTAATTTCCTATACATGGATGGGATAGGCTTGGTCTAACCATAAGTTGTTTTTTTCCACTCGACTCATGAGGAATTTTGTGCACCGACCGACTTCTCCATTAGTGCCAAATACTGGTAGGTTACGAAGACTCATCAATGTAGAATCCTGCAATGACATGTTCTCAGGTTTCCACTCTCGCTGAAACTGTTTGTCTAGAAATGTGATACAATCCATAAATGCATGAATATCCATTTGTGGAAATAGATAAGCATCTATGAAATCAAGGTTGACCAATCGATTTTGCTCAAACTTTGCATGGAGATCACCCTGAACTATAACACAGAGATCAATAAATTCCTCTCAAATAGAAGTTTTGGGAAGGGATCCCCAACCAACAATGTAGAGCATCGTAATATATTGATGTTGGTAAACAAAGTGAAATGGAGGATAAAGGAACGAACTCACAAATTTCTTAGGGTGCTCCAGAACTAAAGATGCAAACATCTGAACTAAAAGACATTAACACTTAGCAGTTGGGAAAATGTGATTTTATAGGCACAGTCAAGAGGGGACATGATGAGCATGCATTAAGAGATATGTGGTGACTCGACATTAAGGTTGGACACATCCATCGAATGCGACAAAAGCCACGAGCGATTTAGGTAATTAAGAGTATAATCAGAGACAAGATACTGGGATATCAAGGTAAATGAGAAAGTAATGGCCACACCAATGCTCATTCAGAAAAGTATCAATAATTATGAGGAAATAAATGACTCTGATTGGTGATGATGGGACAACAAGTAAAAATGTATCAACGAAGTTTAACTAACCCAGTGGCATCGATAGGCACGTGTTTTGATATCAAATGATAAAAAATACAAAAGGGTTTGATTGAGNCTCCCCGACCGGAAAGGTGATATATGAGATGTATAAATTGATAGGGACAACTAGACACTAGGACAAGTGACATTTAGAACCATCTAAAATTTATTGACAGAAATGGAAAAAAACAACTAATGAAAATTCTTACCTATAGTAAGCACCCTCGCGTACAGGAGCGTTTCAAATTAGCACTTATCAAGTAGAGATATAGGGATTTTGGAGTGTATCATTCACCCATCCAGTATGAAGAATACCATGTAGCTACGTGAGATTAACAATGCTAGATTCATAGATTTTCACAACAATAAAAGGTCTCATCTAATGCATGTGTAATTTCCTCGGATGTTTCTGATACTTGTTGTATAACAAGACTAGGTCACCTTGTGTGAATGACTTAGTTTTAATATTCCTGTCATGCTAAGCCTTTTTTCGATCCTTTTCCACCATTTGGTGAAAATATACTACGAATATAGCTTCTTCAATTTACATTAGTTCTTTAACCCGTGCGGTTAAGGATTCATCATCGATCATCTTAGTATCTTGCTCAATGAATAAACTCAGAGTTATAAACTTAGTTGGAACTACCGCTTCTTGTCCATATACCAATTGAAATGGGGTGTACCTATGTAATTTATTTGTAGTGATTCTATAAGTCCATAACATAATTGGAACTATCTTATCCTAATCATCTTGATTGGCACAACATACTTTGGTTAAACCCCTTTCTAAGATCTTGTTGAATACTTCCATTGTGTCATTGGCTTGCGGATGTTAGGGACTTCTCCTATGATGTTTAATAAAAAATTATCTTGTGATGGTCATGATAGTATCACTAATAAAATGATCTTTGTGATCACTCGTTAAGCTTTGAGGATAACCAAACTCGATAATTATATTCTAAAAAATAAACCATGTTGTTGTGTATGTAGAGAAATCCCAAACAACTTTTGCTTCAGCCCAACAAGTCAAGTAATTAGTTACAGTGATAATACATCATTCCTTTGAATGTTTCACCGGGGGTAATATTGGACCAATGAAATAAACAAACCACTTTTCAAAGGTTTGCAGTGCTTGGATAGGGTATAAGGGTAACTCATCATGGTGGTATGGCTTGCCAAATCCCTAGTATATATCACATGCCTTGGCATAATATTTTTCATCCTTGAACACCCTTGGCCACCATAATCCTGCTTGTAATATTTTCAGGGCAGTTTCCTTTACTCCTATGTTTTCTCCCATAAATCCACCATGACACTCCCACAGAATATCTAATCTTTCACGGTCAAGCATGTAGTGTCTTGGGATGTTATCCAATCCTAACTTTTACAAGTGGCCCACAATTAGTTGATATTATGTTGCACCGATCACTAGGTGACACTTTTGAGTTGCAGAATAACCTTCAGTACAAGCACTCTTTCTCATAAATCAATAAATTCCAGACAATTAATCAGGAATAGCTTCAACCTTGAAAAGCGTTTCAACTGGGAGCCAATCATCTACAACTCTTCCACTCTCTCTTGATTCTAGTCTAGACAAATGGTCTAGACACACGTTTAATTTTTATGGCTTAAGAATGACATCAAAATAAAATTACTAAAACAACAATAGCCATATGCAAATTCTTTCTTCTAACATGGGGTTATTAACAAGATATTTCATAGCATAGTGATTAGTAAAGAATTTAAGGTGACTTCCTAGAAAATAATGTCTAAACTTTTACAAAGCATAAATCGTTATCAAACCTTTCCTTTTAGTAGTAATATAGATGCACTCATCTTGATAAATTTTTATATTGGCAAAGTAGATAGGATGGTCTAGGTTTCCTTCACCAGGTTGCATAAGGATATCCCCTAAAGCAATTCCAAAAGCATCAATGTGTACATGGAATTCTACTTGTCAATTTGGATAGGAAAGAATAGAAATAGTACTTAACTTCTCTTTGATGGTATCAAAGGATTGATCACATTCTAGTGTCCAACTAAAAGCCTTGAATTCCTTTATTAACTTTTCCAACGTGGCGGATATGATTATGTAACTTCTAATGAACTTATGATAGTATCTCGTGTAACCTAACAATGACTGCAACTATTTGGAGGTTTTAGGAGGACGCATATTTAGTATCACAACAACTTTTGCAGGATTCACTAGAACAACTTACCTACATACTATATGTTAGAGAAGATTCCCAAATGGTACACAAAAAATACATTTTCTAGGTTTAGGGAAATTTGTAGTTTTCTGGAGTGATCAAACATTAGTCCAAATATACTTATATTCTCCTTTAATAGGATGTACGTAGTAAAATCATCCATATAGACTTCAAGAAACTTGTGAATGAAGTCACTAAATGTGGCAATCACTCTCTGAGAGAACACCACTGGGGAATTATTAATCCCAAAAGGCATAAAATTATAGGTGAATGATTCCCACTCAATAGTGAAGGTAGTATTTTTCTTGTCCTCTTCAACAATTCTAACCTGGTGATAGCCAGAAAACCCATCTGTAAATAATAGGCTTCATTCCTCACCACTTAGTCCAGCACTTCATCCCTAAAAGGGAGTAGGAAAAGGGTCATGTATAGGATGAGTTTAAACTCCTGTAATCCACACAAAGTTGGATATATTCTGTACCCTTCTTGCTTTGTATTACAATAGGGTTGATCCACTCAGCCTCATCCATTGGAAAAATTAGCACAACTGCTAAAATTCTATCAGTATTACTATTTACTTTCTCTTTAACTCTGGGATTCAAGTGATAGGGCCTATGTTTGACCGATTTTGAGTTGGGTTTTAGCTCAATTTTGGTCTCCCCTAAATATCCCTTAATCCCTTTTAATTCTAAAAATCTTGTAGGCAGTAGGTCCTCGTATTCACACAACAGAGCTTGTATCTTTGTCACGATCTGTTCATCCCAATAATCCCCTATGGATTCCAGCTTAAGGTGATCCTCACTCCCTATGTTTATTTTCTGCAACTTTAGGGCTTTGGTATAGGAGCTACTAACATCATCTGAAATAGTGTCTTTAACAGCCCTAGTGCCTACATAGTATTTAAATTTCAAATGCCTAAGGTCCTCTAGGTATTCGAGATCTTCTGGGTCTATATCAACCTTACTACAAGCCATGGGTATTCATATAGAGTGTTGGTTTACTTATGGGCTGACCCGGGTTCTAACTACAGGATTACCAACAACCCTTCGATCATCGGCCCTTCTGGATACGAGAAGGAAAAAAAATGCACAAAGTGCACTGTGTAGTATCACCCAAGATGGCTTCAATGGGTGGTCGCAGGACTCAGATGTCTACAACCATGGGATGGGATGTGTTTTTCTCTCAGGGGTATTAGATCTACTCATTGATAACCCTCAAAGCCTCATTAGATATTAGTTTATACCAATAAAACTAATATTCCAAAAAGACTTCATTAATCATTATAGCAGCATGTATTCCATGATAGGTATTCATCTACTATATCATAAGATTCAGATATAAACACTAGCTATGGCATGCATTCAATTAGTGTTGTTCTATAGTTCTTTCCTTACTGCACTATAATATAACCTTTATCAATTAACCTATTCATCATAAATCTTGTTAACTCAAACACAACAGTAATCAATGCAACCATTCATACATATGAAAAAAATATACCATGGTTCACCCCCCCTGGGGCTACGTCCACAAAGATTCATCACTTGGCTCTTTATTCATACTGTTGTAAAATATAGTGCTGCGCACCGTACAATTCTTCCTCCATTACACTCAACATCCATAGATAGCACAAGTCTCTCAACAATACATTCTACTCATACATCTTTGTTATATGATGGCATTGCTCCTTAGCTTGGTTTCTCTTCTCCATCATGGCTTCCACCATTTGCGTGGTCACTGGAGATCTCAATATTTCTCTCCCCTCCAAGCCTATATGTTCTATGTGCAGTTTCACGGCGTCGATCTCCATGACCAATTGCTCCACCTTTTCCCACAGGGGATCCAACTGATCCTGTCTTGCAATTTTTGTGCCTGCACTTCTTTCTCCTCTGCTTGTAGGCTCTTCATTTCTTCCATAGTCTTGAATTTCGTGGGTAGTGACATTGCATTCTTTCATTGTTTTAGATCTTCCATTACTGCATGTATTTTGTCTTCCCTTCCTTGCATCTCTTGCAAGATCCCATCTTCTAAGAGTTGTGTCCAGAGATGGGCACCCTTTTCCAACAACTCTATTATTCATTGTATCTCTTGCACTATGTTTTCTATAGATATTTTGCATCTTACTCTCGTTATGCTATGAATTCTACAGGAGTAGTGAGTATTGCATGCTTCTACAACTCCTTTATCTAGTCCTTGTACTGCTCCAAGTCCTGCGTTATTTTCCTCATTTTTTCTTCAGTAGATACTCCCTCTGAGTCTGCACCATTTGGGATGGTTCGAAATACTACACCATTGTACTTCTCCATATCCTCTACCTTTTGTTGAGCTATCTTGTTTTCCTTCCCTTCTTAGATAATTACTTCCTTTAGTGTGATATTTTCCTCCTACGCTATCTATAAATTTGTCGTACTAGATCTTTCCCTAGACTAAATTTCCCATGTGATGCTAATTTGTAATTTATATAGTTCCTTTGTTGGGATCTTGGGCAATTCCAATTCCAATGTATTAATGTCCTTAATTGGCTTTTGTGTTGTCTCCTCATCGATTAACAACATATCAGGTGTTGTGATAAATTTTACACTCCCCTACACTGTGATCTGGACTGTTTCTCCTGCTCACACACCTTCCATAGTCTTCGTTGGTGTGTCTTTTTGTTGCTACTCTACCCTAATTTTTAATTTCTCCAGCGCAGTCTGTACCTCCTGCACCTGCTAAAAAATTGAATCCTTATGCTTCTCGACATTCTCCCACACTTATGAAAATTGATATTCGATTGTTGCGGCTGCTAGTTCCACATCATCTTCTATCACTGATGTCTGCATTGTTGTTTTGTGGGCCTTCGCCTTCTTCGTGGATCCACTTTATTGCTCCCCTATTCTCTTATTTTGAACGTCTCATGAATCAGATGCCTTTGGAATATGTCTATCAATGCATGTATCCTGCCCAAATTCTTCCTCCATAGGTATATCTTGTATCTTTTTTTGTACTTCTTCTGCATGCACATGTTTTGTTGTTCCTCTTGGTTCCTGCTATGTGTGTGGTGGATCCCATGTAGAACCACGTTATGATTTATTCTATGTCCTAGTTTATTTTGTATGGGGATTCTTTCCACCATTGGATATTGTGTTGTATTCTTCGTCTTATAGATGACATTTCTTCCTATTTGTTGCATGGGGACTGTTTTGTCCTACGTCTAAGTTTTTATAGTTGGAACTATTTTTTGGATTATTGGCACTTTCCATTCCTCATGCCACTCCTGGAACTCCATCTGTATGGCATGCATTGTCACACAATAGCTCAATTGTATCCAATCCTTTGTTGGGTCCCTGTTCACCTGCAACCACATGCTATGGCGCAATGCTTGAAAATTTTCTATCTGTCCAAACTCTTGTACAGTCTCTGGGGAAATCCTCCATGTGTCAGCTAAGTGGTTCTGGATATCCGACAAGTATAGAGAGAATACATCGTTGTTTATTTTCTTAGCCTTTGGGTCTATTGTGCTTCTAAGAGATGTGTAGCGGGCTGCACCACACTTTCCTATTCTCTGCAGGAACATACTATATGTCAAATCTTTCCATCCTACATGTGCAATGAGGATGAGTAACCATGAGTAGTGGAAATCATAGCCCCAATCATGTGTGTCCTTGCAATATTCCAAGAAATAATTAAGCAGATAAGGGGACCAGCTCATCGAGCTCCCCATTGTGCATTATGTTGCAACTACTACCACTCTTGTTGGTACTTCCTCCTTTCTGCACTTGCACATTAAATTGAACCCTAGTAGCCTTGTAGATAATCTCGTCATAGGATCATTTATGTTGCTAATCCTGATTCCCATATTTCCTCTCTCCGTGCCATACTTTTCCTTGATTTCGTTAGAGATGGCCTTTTCTTTAGTTTTATCCTCTAAGTACTACTCTAGATTCTCCCCATCCATGGATAGCCCAATGATAGTTGTGATCAAGTCCACATTGTTAGGAACTGGCCTATCCATCCAAAAAATTCCTCCATCCACCCTTGCTAAGAGTTGCTTCACACATCCATTGATGTGCTTACTGTGCCCAAAGTGCAGTATATCCAACAAATTCATGATCTATGTATTTTAGAGCCCTAGGATCCACTTCACATGCTCCAATAGTGGCGCACCCTATGGGCCCTCTCCTCTACTCTCCATATAGTTATGTTGCACCAAATCTGGGAATTTGATTGTGTCAGCCATGTCATGATCGATGTATTTCATGGTTTCTACTCCTCCAACCATATCATCGTCTTCCTTTACTCCTTTTGGGATTTTTTTCATTACTATTTCCAATTCCACCTGTGTGCGCGATATTCCTTATGCACTTATCATAGCTCGTTCCTTCTTCTTCCCTTGCGGGGATGACAACCCAACTTTTGGTATTCTCTGGTTCTCTGTTTCATGCTCTTCTTTGGGATTTAGGCCATGCTGCACTGAATCTGTGGCATGTTCACCCTATTGTGTCCATTTTCCCCTAGACGCATCTGATTTTGTCCTCTCTATGTCCTCCTCAGGCTTCCTGACCTCATGTGATATGTTTCCTTCTTCCTCGAACTGCATGCTATGTGTCTCATATTCCGTTGTATGGATCTCATGTGGGCATGTATTTCTTCCCTGTTTGTGTCACCCAATCATTGCTTCTCGTGTTTTGCTCAGCCCTGCTTAGTGCTCCAACGCGTGGTGGAGAAATCTTGTTAAGATTCAGACTGCTGATCTAAAATTCTCAACCTTATCTCCCAAACTCTCATTTTCTCACACTTAGACTTCTCTCTTCATTATTTTCCTTAGCCAAAAAACACAAATGATCACATTTCCCTCGCTTTTTTGACTTTATAGAAGGATGACGAAATGACAATTATTTTGCACTAACAATTTTTACTTTTTCACTTTTTCCTACGTGCTCCACTTTTGTAGTTGTCAACTATTTTCTAGCATGCAGTGTCTTCAACACTGGTTTTTCTATAGCACACTTGTTAATGATAACAATTCTATTACATCAAAACCTCTAATGTTCTCCTATTCTTTTATCTTTATGTTACATTTCTTCTTTTTATGGATTTTTGTCTTTATCTTCTAACATCTACTATATACAATATGTACAATCATACCTTCTCTCTCTATTTTCACCTCGGGTTGTTAGGTCGACTGTCTTGATACAGCTTTAGTTGATTGTCATTCACCAGTCCTCTGAGACTCTTTCAAGCAAGATATTTCAATTACAAAGCACCTTGATTTGTGATGGCCTCTACCTGATAAGGCCCTAACCAATGTATCTTGAACTTCCCAGGGTGTTCTAAATACCTGTTGTCATAGAGGAGAACTAGATCTCGTTCCTTAAATATTTTCTTATTTATGTGCCTATCATGACAATCTTTGTCCTTTGCTTTTTAGACTTCCCAATGGAAGTCTGCTAAAATTTTGTCTTCTTCCAACTCCATCAACTGATCCAATATTTCCTGCGCAACACCTTCTTCTATCACCTCGGTCATTGATGTAATACATAGACTAGGTACTAAATAATCCAATGGAACCACTTCTTTCTGCCCATACACCATTATGAATGGTGTTTGTCCTATAAGATTCTTGCATGTAGTCCTGTAATCCCATAATACTGTTGATACCTTCAAATCCCGATCATCCCTATTCACATTGAAAATATATGTCAATGCATTCTCTAGAATCTTGTTAAAATATTCTTCTGTACTATTTTCCTAGGGATGGTAAGGTGTGCTCTTTTGATGATGCATCTCGAATTCTTCTTTCATATCTCTAATTGTACTGTTAATAAAATGGGTTCCCTGGTCACTCAACAAAATTCTAGGACATCCAAATATGGTCACCATGTTCTCAAAGAGAAACTATGCTACATTTTATGCATTGCAATCCTTCACTGGGGTTGCTTCTTCCCACCTGATTAAGTATTTTTCATAGTGATGATGTATCTAGCTCCTGATCTCCTCGTTGGTGGATTAATGGGTCCAATGAAATCCACACCCCATTTATCAAAAAACTGTAAATTTACTTGGGGAATAAGTAGCATTTCATCCCTTTTGGATGGTTTTCCCACCCTCTGTCATACATCACATTTCTGACAGTATTCCTTTGCTTCCTTATGTATTGTAGGCCACCATAATCATTCACGCATCACCTTCTATGTTGTAGGATTTCTTGCATAGTTCCCTACAACTATTCCTTCATGTGCTTCTTCTAAAACCATGGATCATTCATGCTTCATCACACATCTTCTCAGTATTCCATCTATACCTAACTTGTATAAATGATTTGCAATCAGCTGATAGTTGGCAGCATGCACTACCAATTATTTTTTTCTTCACGATAGTAAATTCCTTGGGATCCATTCCTGTGCTCAAAAATCCAACAATGTCACCAAAATAATCATCAACAATATGAATAGTAAATAAGTTAGCATCAAGAAAATTCTCTTCCAAGTTCCTTAGCTCCTCTCCATTAGTAATTCTTGACAGATGATCTGGTCCTTCATTCAACTTCCTTGGTTTTACTATGATTTCAAAATCGTATTCCTGAAACAATAACAACCATGTACAAATCCTTCCCCCCAACACTGGCTTGTTAACTAGGTACTTCAAAGAGGAATGATCTGTAAACATCTTAAAATGTTGCCCCAATAAATAATGTATGAACTTATGTAAGGCATATGCCATAGTCAGGCCTTCCCTTTCTATATTTTTGTAGTTCTTCTTAGTCTAAGAAAACTTTATACTAGAAAAATATATTGGGTGATCAATGTCTCCTTCAACTATTTGTGCCAATACAACTCAAGTGCAATGGATGAAGCATCCACATTCACATGAAATTATTTTTTCCAATCTGGACAACTCGGAATTGGTGTTGTCACCATCTTCTCTTTTAGCATGTCCAAGATTTCCTGGCATTCATCATTCCACTGAAACATGATTTCTTTATTTAGTAACTTCTCAATGGGTGCAATGATCTTTGCATAGCCCTTTATGAATTTCCTTTAATACCCTGTGTGTCCCAATGTTTCTCTCAACTGGCACACTGACTTTGGTGGTGGTAAGTTGACAATAACAACAATATTTGCAAGGTCTATTATCAAGCCCTGTTTGTATACAATGTGCCCAAGTAGGATGCCAAATGGTTTACTGAATATACATTTCTTAATGTTCAAGGAAATTTGACAATTCCTACATATTTCTAACATTAACCTCAGTATTTATACATGGTCCTTCAATAAACTGAATATTTTCCAATCATCTAGATAACTTCTAAAAATTTACGTATAAAATCATTGAATGCAGCTACTAATACTCTAGAAAATATTTTTGGTGCATTCTTTAAACCAAACGGAATTACTATGTACTGATAAGACCCCCATTCTATTGCAAATGTGGTTTTGTACATGTCCTATAGAGCAATTATGATATGATGGTAACCTGAAAACCATTTGTGAAGGAGTATACTTCCTATCCTCCCACATTCTCTAACACCTCATTTGTAAATGGAGTAGGGAAAGGATCATGTATAAATGCACCATTTAAATGTATCATATCCACACATATCCTAATCTCTCCAGTCTTCTTTTCCTAGACCACCATTGGGCTAATCCATTTTGATTCTTCCACATGCTCTATGATTCCTGATTCTAGCATTTTGTCAATTTTTGTGTTAAATTTCTTCTTATAGATGGGGTTTCATCTATATGGTATTTTTCTAACTGGTCTTGCATCCGGTCTGAGGGGTATCTTCATTTCTCCAGTTTCTCCTTCTACCCCTTTCATCTCTAAAAATGTGGTTGGGAATAAGTCACTATACTTGTGTAGTAATTCAATTATTTTTTCCATTGTCTCATTGTCCCAATAATCTCCAATGTTGGCTATCTTGGGCTTCTCTTCAGTCCTAATATTGACCTATTTAATATCCATAGGTGCAATGAACTCTTCTTATTTTAACTAGGGTCCTTACAACCCTCTTTCTCTTTCCCCTTCTACTATTTGTATGTCACATGGGTTGTCTTCTACTTCCTCATCCTCTGCGACCTGGTAACAGTAAACTAATTGTTCAAGTGTTTCTTTTTTGAAATCCTTGTCTACTGTCACTGTATTCTTGAAATATTCTTGAAATATCTTCCTTTTGATCCTCTATAAGGCTATATCCACCCATGGATTCTCACTTTCAAATGCAAAGGTCCTAATAAAGTTCTTTTTTACTACGCCCCAACTCATAATTTCTCTGCATAGTTCCTACTCCTTGTACCAATTGTTTGGTATTCCTTCTAATGTATGAATAAAGTAATGCATCCATTCCCTTAGTGGTACCAATATCCAGTTAGTGACACAATCATCTATATGATGTCTTGGGTTCCCTCTTCCATCATACTTTTGCACAGGTCTATCCTGCTAACTGATACCAAATCGTATGCACATTAGTCACTTACACTGACACTAGTCCTTAATTACCTCCTTATGTTCACCCCTCCATCATGTAGGTGTGTCCCTCAATTCTATATCCAACACTAATAATATCTGACTATCCAAAACCTCTTATTCAAACTTTGTCAGGAAGTTTTTTAAATTGTCCTCTTCAATAAATGTGGGAAATTGTCTTACTTCTGTCCCAACCCATCTTAATACACATGTAACTCTGGCACACCTCCTAATAGAGACTTCATGAAATTGTTTCTACCCATTTTCTACTCCAGTATCTGAATTGGAGATCTTGAATTGATACTCCTCTAACTGAGTACTCCATTTGCAGTTGGATTCACATAGTCTTCTTCTCACACAACAGTCCTATACAATTGGTTCACATCATCCTCTAGAATAATTTCAGGAACAGGTTCTACATATCTTTCACAATCTCAGGGATCTAAAGGTTATACTACCCTAAAGTTCCTAGCTTAAAATATCATATTTCTATTCTTTAAATTAATTATGGCATGATTATCAAAGGCCTAGTAAATTCCCAATAGTGTTGGAAATTGTATAGACTCATCCACCATATCCATTACTTCAAAGTATGTTATGGTGCGCACACCATCGAGATCCATTGTTGTATTCTTCAATATACGTATGGGAATCACTCTCTGCTAGTTCTTTTATTTTTATGCACATGATTAATATTCTTTATTTATGTTCCTATCCCTTCTTCTATGTTATATTTATCAAGAATATTTTTAAACAAATCCATGGCATTCTTATCATTAAGTAATTTATAGAAAGATTCCAGGAAATTATTTAAGTTACTTAGTTTCTCTGTTTGCTCTCTTTTGTAATTATGATCCAAAGACTAAGGCATATAAAAAATAGGAGTATCATACCTTGGTGCAGTGTTGTATGTGGAGGCTTCATTCTCCTTCAAGAACTCCTTTTCTTCCTTGAATGTTTCCTTCTCCTTCTTTGCATCAAACTGTTGTTGTGGTTGAGTGTTCTTTTGAATCCAGCATTGAGATTTCTTCTTCTGATCCTGTGCATTTTCTCCCATCTTCACTCCTTCTCTAGTCACTATATTGATGTTCCTCCTAGGATCCCTTATTTTTGCAGAAATCCACTAAACATTATGGTTGTTTAGATTCCACTTCTCCTGGATCTTCGTCATCAACTTCGGGAAATTGGATGTCATGTGATTTGTTGTGCGACAATACATACATGTTGTTGCTGGTTGAGGACAATCTTTAGCATAATGTCCTTGTTGTTGACAATTATGGCAGATAATAGGCCCTCTGCCTCTACCCATTCCTTCTCTTCCTATACCTTTGAATCCTCCTTTGTTCCCATGTGGATCCATGTTTTTTTTTATAATATCGTGTGGTACCTGATTATACTGTGGGGGTTGTTGAAACTGTGGAACTGCTTCAAATTGTTGTGCATTGCCAAATTGTGGTGTAGTATGTCTTGTCATCAACTCAACCTGCATCATGTATGCATATGAGTTTCTTTATTTCATTAACTCCATAGTTCTAAAAATGTTTTCTTCATTCCTCACTGATTTACAAAAGTCATAGAAATTACTCTTCGGTTTTGTCTTGTACTTTTTCATCATAGTGAAGTGATAAGGATCATGCCCATGTGTCTTGCATATTTCAAACGAAGGCCCTCCTGTTGGAAATGGATTTGGTATCCCTACTCCTATGTGCTTTGCAAATGTCGGACACTCATTCTTGTGATGTCCCTATGATATACATAGTGTAGACCACATTACTTCTCTTTTCTCCCTACTTTTATTCTAATTTAATTGCACCGTCAAGTTCTTCAGGTATTCTTTCAACTCCTCTATAGATGGATATGTTTGCTTATATTGATTCTCTTCTAACTTCATCGTTGCTTGCAGTGCCTCTGCCTAGGTTTGAAATTGTTTTTGTCTGAATGGATATTTAAAGTGTGGTAACAAAGAATTTATAAACAACTATTCATGCTACATGTCAGAAATGGGATACTTCAGTTTACCTTTCAATTTCTTGAAATTATGATTGATGTCCGATACAAACTCTCCTAGTTTCAGTCTAACCTCAATCATCTCATTCATAAATTGATCCTCTAATTCTAGCCTCTAAAACTCCGTGATCAGTTCCTGCTTGATATTTTCTATTGTTCTTGGTGCACCCTGTGGATTGCTTACTGCTAGACTCATATACCAATCCAACACGCGGTTTCTGAATGTTATTGCTAGATGCACTACTTTTGTTGCCTCATCAGTGAATCTTTTTTCTTCCCATATTCACTCACACATGAATAGTTTCTTCTTTGGGTCTTCTGATCCATCCCCATGAAACTCTGGTAATCTTATCATTGGGTCTACGCTTGCCATTGTCGAGTCTGATGTACCTGCTCCACGTGGTACTACTATCTATGTACTATTGTTCAGACTTGAAATTCTACTGGTGCTGCTATTGGTACTTCCACTTGTACCACTACCTGTATTGTTTCTGGTACTTCCACTTGTACCCTCACTTCTATTCTGATCTCCTAGATTCCTCTCATCATCAATCATTTTTTCTCTAAACAACTATTTCTTTGTTGATTTTTTAATCATACATGGGGTTGTAGGTTCTGCACTGATTATGATCTGGACAGGGGTATATGATTCCTCATGAGATATCACTCCTCTAGTCTTTATTTTGTATGTAGCACACAATATTTCTTCAATGTGCTACACATCACAGAGATCCTCTACCTCTTCCTTATCACTTTCCAAGACTTCCCTCTTAGCTACTTCTCTTTTCTTCCTATTAAGATTATACTGGTAGGGTCTTTCAATGCACATCTTTCTTGGCTTCTGCATTATTTCCTGGATCTCCTCTTGATCCATCATAATGGGATATTTCTCTTTAACGCTCTTCTCTATCCATTTCCCCCTCCATCTCATACATTCTTTAGTGCTTCCCCTAACTCCCCCATGCATGTAGGGTAGTTTAGTTTTCTGATTCCATGGTTAATACTCCTTTATCATGCAATAATCTGTTGATCGAAGTGTACAAAAAATTGATGTACCTTCCCCTTGGTCCCTTAAGAAACTCTTTCTCTACTACACTATAATACTTTGATGTATATACTGCAAACTCAGTGATATACCCCACTACAATGTTGTCTAGCGATAAATCTACTACGCATGTGAATTTGTTATTCACCCTTTTCAACTGCACGATATTCTCTTTTGTCCACTCCACTCATCTAATTCTATTCGTTGGATGGGTATATTTCAAATGTGCTATCCACTCCTGCAATAGTGTGGGAAAATCACTAAATAAAATTTTGTGTATCTTGCTAAATATGTATCTCTCCAAATACTGTCTTGGCTTAAACCTATAGCTTCTATTATCTTTGTGGGAAAACTCTACTTCCTGAACCGTAAACCATCTTTCAATATCTTCTTTCATGGGATTCCAGCCTACAAACATTCACTTTCTTAAACCCTTGTGCTATACTGCGTGATACATCCCTCCAGATCTAGTCTTTTGAGTTCCAGCCAGAAACATGACTATTGTTGGTTTACTTATGGGCTAACACAGGTTCTAACTATAGGATTACCAACCCTTTGACCATCGGCCCTTCTAGATACTAGAAGGAAACAAAACGCACAAAGTGCATTACATAGTCTCACCCGAGATGGATTCAATGGGTAGCCGCAGGACTCAGATGTTTGCAACCATGGGATGGGATACGTTTCTCTCTCAAGGGTATTAGATCTACTCACTGATAACTCCCAGATCCTCATTAGATCTTAGTTTAGACCAATAACACTAAAATTCCAAAAACACTTCATTAATCATTACAGGAGCATGTATTCCATGATAGCTATTCATATAATGTATCATAACATTCAGATCTAAACAAAAGATATGGCATACATTCAATTAGTGTTTTTTTACTATTCTTTCCTTAGTGCACGGTAATATAACCTTTATAAATTAACATATTCATCATAAAGTTTGTTAAATCAAACACAACAGTAAGCAATGCAACCATTCATACATATGACACAGATATACCATGGTTCACCCCCCAGGGGCTATGTACACAAATATTTGTCACTTGGATCTTTATTCATATTCTTACAAAAGCTAGTGTTGTGCAGATTGCACAATTCTTCCACCATTACATTCAACCTCCACAGATCGCACAAGTCTCTCAATAAGACCTTCTACTCAACCGAAGGACCTATTACAATATCAACAACACACACCAACAATACCTACCTCCCTTCTCATGGTCCTAATACATTCTACATATACACGACTGGGACAACGCCCTTAAAAAAACCTAACCTCAAGAGGATTAAGTTTGTCCACTTTCTCCTTGATTTAATCTTGGCTGGTACATGATCCAAACATTGCTCCAAGTTGATGCTTGTCCACTTTCCAATTTCTCCGCAACAATTTTTCCACTTTGTAACTGTTTTTCTTGGTGCTTCTTTTTCCTCTTTTTTTGGCACTATTTTTCTTCTAATTCCATCGTGCTCCCCTATTTTTCGATGTTTCTTTGATTCCTTCAAAACTTCCTTGATTATCCCAAAAATTGGCCTGCAGAGACATAGAGGATGGATAAAGGCTATGATGAAGTAGGTATTCATGTTTAAGGAAAACTATAGGTGAAATTAAGGGATTAACTTCATCAGTAAATAGTATATTTTTAATTTGTTGTAATACTAGGGTAATTTCAATTGACTTACCCAAAAATGATAAATCATGACAGAACTATCTTTGAATTACTTCCCAGTAGGCGATTTGTCTTCTATTCTCTTCATGCACATACCAAGAATTTTGAATTCATCCCAAAGAATGCATAAACTGATGCGCCCAAAATTTAGAAGGCAGTTCAATAGCTTCCCATACCTTAATGCAATGTGAAAAATGCTCTTGTGGATCAGATGACCCATCATACAATTCTAAAGTTAAGAGTTGAGGCTTTAGCGTTTGGTCCTTACATGATTGGTTGTTTTGTGATGGAAGGATAAATCGGTATTGAAGAGTGATTTTAATCTCATCCCAGGAAGTAAAATATTCCTTATGCATGGCCCATAGCCTAGCTGAAGACAATTTTAGCGTAATATCAAGCACTTTTATTATTTGTTCTACTTCAACTTTGTCTTCCATATCAACTCAAAATCTATGTAAATATGAAGTGCCATCATAAACAAGATGTTCTCTAATCTTTGTTCCATTCCACCTAGTTTCTATGATAGTTGTGCAATGTCTTGAAAAGTTTTCATACCTTCCTTGTTTCCAATTCTCAAAAGATTTCTATGAATATTCACTTGTAGATTGAATGCTCTGCCAACTTACTGATCCATATTCAGTGGGGTTAATACAGTCTTCCCATTTTCTTGTAGTCATAGTGTAGAGTTGATCTACGACATCATTTTCCATATTTTATTCAACTGGATCAATATATCAAGGATCTTGATATGGGTCTAAAGCTTGGGTTACTTGCATACCATCCACTTCAAGGGTCATGATTTAATTCTTGAGATCTATAACGTAGTTCTCATA
Organism: Picea mariana; assembly: GCA_032191745.1. Classification (NCBI taxonomy): domain Eukaryota; kingdom Viridiplantae; phylum Streptophyta; class Pinopsida; order Pinales; family Pinaceae; genus Picea; species Picea mariana. The sequence continues at coordinate 499,929 of JASDQU010100250.1, read as the reverse complement.
TGCCTAGTCAATACCTAATAGAGTTGGGTACAGATCCTTCTCCCCCATTATTTCCATGACCTAGAAGCATGATATTGTTTTAATTCCATCTAAGTCCACTTCATTGTTTTGCAGCCTCCCAACATGATGGATACAGTACTGATTGTCCATCTTCAAATTAATAGGTGAATAGATGATCTTGGGCTTTCCCATTTCTTTCCAAGTCTTCTATGGTAGTATGTTTATGTCTGAGCCCAATTCTAACATAAAATCACTAATTTCATAGTCGTCGATGTGGGAATTTAGTATAAGTTATCTCCCAAATATTCGCTTCCTCCTATGTATCCTACTTTTATTTATCTCCAGAAGGTTAGCAATAATAAGATCCTTTGGGATCCCTTTAGTCCCTAAAGTCCTCTTAAGATAATCTTGTGAAGTCTTAGTGATTTTTCATCATCCAAAATGTCAAAAAATAATTGGAACCATAAATCAATAGTCTTTTGTGATTTTGCTGGAGGATCCTTCAGTGCAAACATATTTTTTGTGACTCTTGGTTTAAGCTCAACACTTGGTTCTGAAACTATCTATATTGCAAGCTTAGACATCTATCGAAACATTTCTACTGCGTTAAGGAAGAACTCCTTCTACCTTATAGGATCATACTTCACGTCCATCGATATGACTTTTTGAATCTTACTTTGAGTAGCGTTGTCAACATAAGCACCAGTCCTTCTCCTCTTCTAGGAATAATGTTAATATTGGGATCCTTTTCTTCAATAATAGTTTGGGGCTCACAATTTATTAAATTTGCACACAGTTTCCTTGTGTGATATTCCCATTTCATGATCAATTTTGGGAAATCCTCGGTGGCATGGGTGTTGTTTCTGTATTGTGCACACCAAGTTATTCTTGAAAGAGGATAGTCTCTCGTGAGGTGTCCTTGTTTGTCGCAGTTGTAATAATGAACTGGTCCTTTGCTTCCAGCCCATCTATATCAGAATCCCCCCCCCACCTCTGTGACCTCCTCCAGACCCTTGAGGAGCTTCATCAACCCTAAAGAGAGACCAATCCAATCTATCTGCAAGAGCATCCAGAGCATGAAATTGCTTGGTAGTGTGAGAAGGTGACCCATATAACTCAAATTATACTATATTCAGAGAAAGGAAATACTTTTACAGGATTGCACAATTCTTAGGGGAGTGGCCATGATTTCTACACATTTCACAATATTCGTTATTCTGTCCTCCTTGATGATTTGGGAATGCATGGTATTGTACAGAGCCATGAAATGTCATTGTAGCAGCAACGTGTGCAACCCCTCCTGATGGTACTACTAGTGGAGGCTCCATTGGTTGTGGAGGGGGTCTTGCACCCCTCAATCTAAGACATTTCATCGTTATATGACCCTTAGTGTAACAACCAGTACACCATACCTGTGATCGACTTATTCGGAAGGGTCATTTCTTGAATATTGTCAGTTAATGTGGAAATTTCACCTTGTAGATGTGTATTAGTGTCTTCAATCAGTATCATAACCCACACACTTCTAGGATAACCATCCATCACTTCAATTTTCATTGTTTTTTCTAAGGCTTCTTGATCCAAATGGATCTTTTAAATGACAATGGTTTATTTATCTAGCATGTGTTAATTAACCATTTAAGAAGCTGAATGAAAGAGGAAGAATTATAGAGGAAATATGAAATCCATATAAACATATACAGATCTAAATATAAACATGAAGAACAACAAACCATAACATGACAAGTGATAATGAAGTTCAACAATCTTGCCTACGTCTCCGGGCCTATGTCTCAGTGGGATTTATTATTTTTGTTCAAAGATTTAAATGTACATCATGAAAGTGTGAATGGATTAAAACAATGATATGGTCATGTTCTACCAGATATCAAGAACCCATCAAAACTAACGGAACCCAAATCGGATGAACGAAGCTCCCAAAAATGGCCTACAAAGGTGTGATACTCAATAGCTTCCATGCATGACAATGGCTTTGGCTCAAGATATCTGCAGCATAACCTTCCTCTGAACCTCTGACTTGGATTCAAGAGCCTATAGTTTTTTATAGGCTTGAATTTGTAACCATATCCCAGTTTCCCCCCAAGGTCTGGCCTAAAAAAGGGCTCAATATCCCCCACAAATGACCAAAATCTCCTAAAACTGCTAAATAAAATCATTGAAAATAATAATATAATGTTAAATAACCCACTTTTGCAGATATTAGGGTGCATCCCCTTTATCTACGTGCCCCTGGTCATGTGGGTGCATCCAAGTGTCTAAGGGCTAGTGTGCGTAGTGGTCTAGCCCCTTAATTCTCGACCCTTGGTCACAAGTCGTGCCATATGTCCACACCTTATACCTCCATGCGCCCTTTCCATTATAGGCCCTGATAGTATAGCCCATGGTTAAGCCCTTGGTCGGCTGGCTAGCCCAACCAACTAGGGCTTAACCCTACCTCTGTGCTAACACTTAAATGTAGGGTCACATGGAGTGGAAAATGGTAATTCCCGAATCCGGGGGCTATCTCCACCATATCCGTGCACCAACAGCTAAAGCCTGAGGCATATGGTTACAACTACGCAAAAATAAAGGAACTGGGAGTCAATGATCCATTTAAACACCCACGCCAAATGACAAGGGTAAGGGTCACATGTGAACTATCATGTGATGGTTGTATGTGTCGAGGGTTGGAGCTAGGCCCCATCCCTTTTCCACCCGACATTACAAACTTAAACAACTTAAATATAAAGTTTTCCCATCATATAACAAGGACCACCAAGAGGCGGGCTAGCTATCCCGACCTTGCCAAGTTGTTAACCCGGACCAGAGGTGATAGGTTCAAAACCCCCGCGCTCCATAAATTTTTCCAAAAACACATCAAGAAACCAACCAATGAATGGGTGCCACGTGGTAGCCCATGTACGGGCCACGTGGCACTGTACCATACGTTGATAGTAATTCCACATGTCAGTTCTCGATTTGTCCACATTTTCCAGCCATGTGTCTTCCATGTCACCTGCCACTATACTTGCCATGTAAACACTATATGGATGTGCCACGTGTATCCCTTGCAGTGGTGACACATGTCACTCCCTGATTGGTCCACCTGCCTGTCCAGTCAACAACTTGTCCACATCACTGTATGGTTAACTACCACATGTCATCTCCATACATTTCCACATTAGCATCCATGTACCCTGCCATGTCATTTGTATGGTTCTATGACCTGTACAGTCAGTTGCCATGTGGCATTGTACAGACTGTACAGACTGTACAATCATCAAATTTTTACTTGTTTGAAAAAATGAACAGATTGTGAAATATGGAGCATATGACGTCTATTTGATCCTGTTGAAGTTGTTTTGGGTTCATAATGTTGAGGCCTATGCACATGTCCGTTTTGAAGAGATTCTGAGAACTTTGATTTTTAGGCCTTTCTGAGCCCCATTTTTCTCCTGGATCCAATTTTGGATCACACCTCTCCACTAAAGACCTTTTTTTCCTCCAAAAGGTTAAAAAATGAACCTTATTTATTACATACTCATAAGGACAAAAAAAAAACACTATGTTGTTCAAAATGATGTTATAACAGGTCATCATTCCAACATGTGTGATTACATTAATGGAAGAAAAATACAATGAATATGTGACATCCACTTTTGGAAAAACCAAGTGGTTGTTTTCTTTCCTCCATGGTGTTCCTCTTGCTTCGATGATAATCCTTCTTCCTTCTTGATTACATTCACAATACTTTTTTCCTTCTTTGGACGAAGCTTTGTATTAAGCTTCCAACAATTATCCTTTCAGTGTCAACCCCTATTGCAATAAGTGCAATGGTTTTTTGGCATCTAGACCTGTTTTCCCATCTCTTTCTTTCATTGTGGACTTGATTCTTTATGTCATGTCTCCTTTTGGGTCGACATAAACTTCCTGTACAAATATTGTCTCTTCCAACACTTGGAAATACAATGCTTGGGTGAATGACAAAAAGTACATGGATACATATTCCACAAGTTATGGATTACATGATTGTGCTTTTTATAATAAAAAAGAGAATTAGTAAAAACATGACCACTATACATGTCTTGATTATCTTTACTTTGTTTTGGAGATGACTTGAATTCACTATCACAATCGAGGAGTGATATGCCATCACCTTTCTTGAAGTGTTCCTACAATTACTTAAGCTGGCCATTTGAAACATTACTTGCTTTCGATGTTTTGGAACCCATCTTGGAGGATGCTCCAATCTCCTCTTAGCCATATCACAATCCTAAATAACAAGGTATTTCTACAACCTCTATGGTATTAAAAATACCTTGGCCCTCAATTCCAAGGCCCTTTCCTTCATAATCCATCTTGGTTAGCAATATCAAACCTATAGCTCTGGTATGTTTTTCAAATGCACCAAAAGAACCATCCTGATGGGTACAAGGAGAAATTTATGAATGACCTTCACCGCATACCTTAGAGATTTTTTCTGAAACAAATGTATAAGGCACTTCCTTCAATCCTTATTTGCCTTTGTTGTTCTTTGAATATTTCTCTTGAACTGATCTCTTTCGTTCCAAGTAGTCTTGATACAACACTTTCACCATCTCGGACATGGAAAAGAGAGTTTTTTTCATATCCTTGTCATCTTGAGAAAGTCCCTTTGTAGATGCCATTTTCTCAACTAAGATGTGTTTTTCCCCGGTAAGCATGAAAACTCAAATTCCAACCGTCAATTAGCTCTGATACCACTTGATCCGAAAAGAATCTTTTAAATGACAATGGTTGAGTTATTTAGCATGTGTTGATTAACCATTTAAGAAGATGAATGAAAGAGGAATAATTATAGAGGAAATATGACATCCATACAAACATGTATAGATATGAACATAAACATGAAGAACAACAAACCATAACACGATAAGTGATAATGGAGTTTGGCAATTTCGCCTATGTCTCTGGGCCTATGTTTTAGTGGGATTTATTATTTTTGTTCAAAGCTTTAAATGTACATCATGAAAGTGCTAATGGATTACAAAAATGGTGAGTTCAAGTTATACCAGATCTCAAGAACCCATCAAAACTGACGGCACCCAAATCAGATGAACAAAGCTCCCAGAAATGGCCCGCAAAGGTGAGCTCCTCAATAGCTTACCTGGATGACAATGGATTTGGCTCAACATTTTTGCAACATAACCCTTCTTTGAATATCTCCCTTGGCTTCAAGAGCCTTTTTGTTTTTATAGGCCTGAAGTTGGTAACCATATCCCAACTTCCCCCCAAGATCTGGCCTCAAAAAGGGCCCAATATCCCCCAAAAATGACCAAAATCTTCTAAACCTGCTGAATAAAATTACTGAAAATCATAATATAAGGTTAAATAACCCACTTTTTTAGATATTAAACAACTTAAATATAAATTTTTTCCATCGTATAACAAGGACCACCATGAGGCAGGATGTCTAGCTCGTCCTTGCCAAGTCATTAACCCAGACTAGAGGTCGTGGGTTCAAAACCCTTGCGCTCCATAAATTTTTCTAAAAACACATCAAGAAACTGACCAATGAATGGGTGCCACCTGGCAGCCCATGTCTAGGCCATGTGGAACTGTACCATACGCTAAGATTACTACCACATGTCAGTGCTCGATTCATCCACATTTTCTAGCCACGCATCTTCCACTTCATCTGCCACTATACCTACCATTGTAGCTACCATGTAAGCGCTATACGGATGTGCCACGTGTCACCCTTGTAGTGGTGACACATGTCACTCCCTGATTGGTCCATCTGTCTGTCTAGTCAACAACCTGTCCACATCATTGTACATTCATTTTCCACATGTCACCTCTAGAAGATGCCACATCAGCATCCACATAACCTTCCACTTCATTTGTATGGTCGTACAGCCTGTACAGTTAGCTTCCACATGGAACTGTACAGACTATATGGACTATACAGTCATCAAAATCTTAATTGTTTGGAAAAATGAATAGATCGTGATATATGGAGCATACAATGTCTGTTTGAGCTTGTTCAAGTTGCATTGGGTTCATAACGTCGAGGCCTACACACACATATGTTTTGAAGAGATTCTGAGAAATTTTATTTTTAGGCCTTTCTAAGCCCCATCTAGCTCCTAGATCCAATTCTGCATCACTTCCCCCAACACAACTATCCTCTGCTAGGTTAATGTGATTTGATTCAATGGTAACATCCCTTGTATAAACCATTCTCGCTGGTGGTCTTCATGAATGGGGTTTTCCAATTTTTCGATCGCATCCTTAAACCTTTGGTTATATTCCCATGCAGATTCCCTATCTCTCTTTTTGATCTCCCGCAGCTTAGAGAGAGCCTATTTCTCTGACTATGGTAAGAATTTTTTTTCTATGAACCTATGTTTTACCTGAGAAAGAGTGAAAGCATGTCCTTGATTATTCTCTGGATCAATAGATTTCATGTACCAATTTAAAGCTTGACCTCTCAAGGTGGTCTGAAAATCAACCAATTTATTGGCATATAAATTTCCACGAGACCTCCAGATGGATTCACCAAGAAACCAATATTTTTCGACATTCTCATCCCCTTTACCCCAAAAATCTAGGTATCGGGTGAGGGATCTTTCATGTTGACTTACCATCAGATCCTGTCAAAACGAACTCTGAGGATCATGGTTATGATATGAATAAAGAACTTCCCCACTTCTTCTACTACTACTTGAACTTGGCATATTATAAGGATTAGAAATGACAGAAACTACTAAATAATTTAGTACACAATTTACCACATTTGTAGATGGTGTTGAGGGAATGGGTTATTCAAGGATGGTTCCTTTTCCTTTGGAATATAATTATTTAACATGGGGGATTGCATGTGTATGTAGTACCATATCAAATTTTTTATGTGATTCAACATCTTATGGCGTCATACGATATGATTCTCACACAACCTCTTAATGGATTATGGTTGATTCTTCTTCTTCAGAGGTGGCACCTATCCTTATTCTTTCTTTGGAATTTCCTCCCTCTCATCTGATTCCTCTAGATATTTTAGCTCTCTCTCTAAACCTCTCTTGCAACCATCAACTAGCCAACCTTCTATGTATTTATATCTCTCCAAACTTCTCTAAATCTCTCTATAACTACCCTCAAAGTCGATCTCCTTCCGCGACTAATCAAGCGTCTTCATCAAATTTCTCATTTTTTTTTTACACCACTTTTCGATCAAAACAACCCTCCTCTAAGATCGTTTATCTCTATCACTCTTCACTCTATGACCCGCCATACTTCAAGAATGTTTGGTACCTAAACCATGAAACCTTGCTCGAATCACCTGCCCCTCATGAGCAAGGGTTTACACTGTTGTTTCAATTGGAACATGTAACATCCCCTCTTCTGTAAGAAATTTTTTAATCCAATGGGGTATTTCCCGCAATAGTTTTTATCTGGATCCTTCTTTAAATACTACTTCTTCTTTTGAAAAATATTGGTGCTTCTCTATAGAAAATTCAATAATATATTCTTCCAAGGTGGTCTGCACCCAGAAATCCACATCTCTATAAATTGGATGATATAGTTGGTGAAGAGATGTTAAAATCTCATCAGTTCAATTATAGCTTCTCTTGGCTCAATATTTATATTCTAATGCTTCTTGAAACTAGCCTAACCATTGAAACACTTCACCATGGAATCAAATCCAAATGATCATGTACAAGTCACTTGTAGGTTCTGAATAAAAGATAACGCCCTTCACAACCCTCAATATTTTTCCTCGTAACTTAGTTTCCTATTGTATAAACTCATTATACCTTCTTTCCCACAAATTCTCAGTATTATACTTAAATATGTGATCTGGCATCCTCTAAAAACTCACTTTGTCCCGGCAACAAAATCATGTGTTGATGTAAAATTGGAGACCAGGGTTCTCGTAGGTTACCAACAAATATACTAGTGTAGTCTAACAATGCTAGCATATTCAACCTTTCACGAGGGAAGGAGGTCTCCTCTGAAGGACATCCAATACTTGTTTGAGGTGAATTGAATAAAAGAGGATGCATCATTGAGTCTAACGCAACATAGTGCAGGTTCATACTTTACCATATAAATAATTATATTACCAGTTG
>JASDQU010100250.1:454200-484138 GCA_032191745.1 Picea mariana | reverse complement strand
GCGATAAGATCTGGACCATTGGATCATAGAGGGTTGTGCACCGTCGATCTAACACAGAGCGCTGAATCAGGAATCGGGAGTTGGAAGAGTCAGGGTTGACTCATGTTCAAACACTCGACACGCAAGGTTGCAATTTGATCAAAGCCGTCGATCAAAGGGAGAGATCACGACTGTTGATTTGATATGAAGTATTTCGGAGTTTCGTGAGGTGGGAGCCTTGAGGCAACTCATAGCAGGAGTTCACGATATGCAAAATCATGAAGCGCTTGAATGTTTGGCCCATGGTCATAGCCAAGGTCACATCGTCGAAGGATTAGGGGAGGAGCTAGCACCTCACTGGGCTCCACATTTGATATCGTCGAGATCATGACGTGCCCTTTTTATTAGCGAGCAATCATAGCCAGTGGTCACGTGGAGAGAGAATAGAGGAAGGATCTAGCACTACTAAGCTCCATTTTGGATATTGCGAGTTGGGAAAATCTAGGTGACTCACAGTCGATCACCCAAAATGTGAAAATGAAAAACATCTGTTGATAGGCATCAAGTCACCGCTATGATCACATGAAAGGAAGGGGCTTAGCGAGAAAAGACGGCACCCATTGTTTAGTTTTCTTAGGAAGGGAAAAAGTGCCAAAGGGATGAGTGCATTGAGGTTCTCTCAGTAACTGCTAGAGATGGACTAATTGTAACTACAGAAATCAACTGATTGAATCTACTAGAGAATTCAAAGAATCTCAGGGTAATTTCCAGAGGAGATGAAGAGTTTCGAGGTAACTACCAATGGAATGAAGACTCATCATAGAGACAACTGACAGATGGAAAGGCATTGAAGACTGTAGCTTCCAGAGAAGCCAAAGAATCTCAGGAATGGCCACTAATGATGAACAATATCAACATAACGACCATAGAGGAAGAACAGACTCAGTGTAATCGCCAAAGGGGAAAAAGAGTTAGGTGTATGATCTGGCAGAGAACTTGGCATCATAAGAATATGCAGAATAAACGAGAGGAGGTTGCTTCTGTTGAGAGTAATTTCATGCGGGAAAAAGCAGGTTGTGTGTAGCAGTTGAAACACACTCAGAAGAGGCATAGCGCATAGAACAGAAATGCATATCTGAGAGAGGAAGAGGAAACTGAGGTGCGTGTGCAGAGACAGAGCATAAGAACAGAAAGCACAGCAGATGTGAGGAGAGAGACATTGATGCAGGCAGAGTAGAGCAGTGTAGTAGAACAATGATGAAATTGGTAAGCCATAGATAAATGTTGTATCACTATGATAAATTTTTAAAAAGGAAAAGATTTATATTTCAGGGTGGTTGGGAGGTGCTACAGAGGATTGGTGTCCTTAGAGTTTCAAGTGGGTGCTTGAACACGGGGAGTTGGTGATTCCTTCTAGTGGGTGCTGGAGAAACCAAGGAATTGGTGCTTCCTTCTAGTGGGTGCTAGAGAAACCAAAGATTTGGTGCTCTCAGCAAGTTGCAGCTTACAAAACAGAGGTGGTAGCCTCACAATGAGTTGGTGCTCATAATTATGATAATGTATAGAAAATAAAGATTACTTATCATATCAAGAAGAAGAGGTTTTTACCCTTTATGGGTTTCCTCAGGAAATATCTGTCTCTTTATATTTCATGTGTGTGATTGATGTTGAATGTTCTATTGCTTACCTCCCTGCATTATTGTGATTGTCATTGAGTGCTCTGTAAAGAGTTTAAAATAAGAACAATTGTTTAAGCATGGTAACAACTGATTCACCCCCCCCCTCTCAGTTGTCCAACAATTGGTATCAGAGCGAGTTCCCTTTATTTAAGGGTAGATCCTAGAGCTTAAACATGACTAGCCATGGAGGAACTTCAACCAATAAGGCCCCCCTGTTCGATGGAACAAACTTTGGATTCTGGAAAGTTAGGATGAGAACCTACATAATGGATTTAGGTGCATATGTTTGGGATGTGGTAGAGACTGGTTATGTAAATCAGTTGTATTAGCTTCCAAGGATGACAAGCTATAATTCAAATTCAACACTAAGGCTATGAATGTTATTTTGAGTGGGCTTGCAGAAGAAGAATTTGTAAAAGTTATGCACTTAGAAACTGCCAAAGAAATGTAGGACAAACTCATTAGCATCTATGAAGGTATTGAGAAGGTAAAGGATACCAAGTTTCAAACCTACAGATTACATTTTGAAAAATTAAAGATGAATGAGGATGAGACAGTTAATAATTTTTTCTTAATATTTGAGGATCTTGTGAATTCCATGAAAGGTATTGGTGAGAAGATTGAAGATGTATCACTGGTTCAAAAGATCTTAAGATCTTTTCCTGATATATTCAATCCAAAAGTTTCTGCAATAGAAGAACTGAATGATCTTAAGACTTAGTCTATTGATCAACTCCTAGGAACTCTAACTGCTTATGAAATGAGGATTAGTAAAGATAAATCAACCACTAGATAAGCATCATTTAAAGAAGACAAGAATGAGGATTCTGAGGTTGATTAAATTGAAGCAAAATTTGTGAGAAGACTAAAGAAAGGATCAGGCAAGTACCAAGGAAAGTTTCCCTTCAAATGTTTTAGCTGTGGAAAGATATTTCACTTTGCATATAAGTGTCCACACAAGAAGAAGGACCAGAACTCTGAAGGAGAAGAGAAGTACAAACCCAAGATATTTGGTAAAAAGAAAAGTTTATGTGTAAACAATGATGACTCTTCAGAAGACACAGATAATGACTCTTCCTGTGAAGATAAGGTAAATGAATTCATGCTTATGGCCAAAGAGGATTATGATAATAAAAGAACATGAAGTGATGCTAATGATGAAGAAACTGTGGTTGACTTGGAAGGCTAGTTGATCAATGCTTTGGAAGAGATTGACAGACTCAGACTTAAGAAGAGAAAGAAAAAACAATTGTTGATATAGTTCAAGAAAGGCAGTAAAAAACATGATCAAGACTTTGCCCTGCTGAAAGTAGAATTAGGAGAGGCAAAGAAAATTGAAGACATTCTGAAACAATAGTTATCAGAAAATAAGGCAAGATGTGAAGCTCTGGAAGAAGAAGTAGTGAAAACTAGGAAAGAGTTGGAGAAGTTTCAAGCCTTGTATCATCAGAATCTGTCAAGTATCAAAGCCTCAGAAGGATTAGCCACCATTATGAATCAAAAAAAGAATCCAAAGTTGAAAACTGGTTTGGGTTATGAAGAGGGATCAAGTAGTGGTTAGCCAAGCAACAAAGAACCCATCAAGTTTGCCAAATCTACAACCAATGACAACAACAAACCTGTAGAAACAAAAGAAGATAATTAGTTGCCCATGAGTAGTAAAGAAAAAGGTGCTAGAACTAAATCTATAGAACAAATAAATAATACACCCTCTGCTCAAGGAAATCATCAACATGGAAGAAATCGACCTGCTCAAAGAAGACAACCATTTTCCAGGTACAAAGATTTTTTCTATGGATATTGTTTCTACTATTCTAACTTTGGCCAGAAAGTTGTAAATTGTTCCTTAATATTTAGACATGAGAAATCAAGACACTCAAGGAATAAATATCTTCCACAACAGAGAATGAGACAGGCAAGTAAAAAACAACCACAGATTGCAAATTGTCAAATTAAGTTTAGAGACATGCAACTGAGGAGGTCAATAAATAATAAATAGTCAATGAGTAGACAATGCTTCAACAATCACATTGACCTATTGAACAATGAGCTTAAATGTTATAACTATCACAACTTCAGCCACAATGCTGCAAATTTCCATATGAAGAATTACAAAGAATATCCAAGGATAAAGCTCTTAGCTAGAAAGGCCAGCACATGGAAAAATAAAGATAGTGAAAAATGTGGTCTAATACTTTCAAGTCAAAAACAAAAGGACTCCTGGAATATAGACAATGAATTTTCCAAGCACATGAGTGGAGACAAGGATAAGATTTTTTCTATAAGTAAAAACAAAACACAAAATGTGATCTTTGAAAATGATGAACTAGGTAAAATCAAGGGTAAAGGGATGGTGAGCTTGAGTAATGGCAAAGGAAATTCTCAGGATGTTCTGCTTGTAGATGGTCTGAAACATAATTTTCTTAGTACAATTCAAATGTGTGACAGAGACTGTGAAGAGGTGTTCATGTCCAAATATTGTAAGGTGAAAAATGTAAACTCAGGACAAGTGGTAGCTAAAGGCATAAGGATAGATAATGATGTTGATATTGAATCCTCCCATGGAAGAAAAGAAGAATCATAATAAGAATCATGTCATAAGCCGGAAGCATAAGTTGTGAAGGTTGAGAAGTCAAACACCCAAATCAAGTTCCTGAACAACTCCATGACCCTAGATGAGATCTTGGATAGTTAGAGATAACCAAATGATAAATGTGGTCTTGAATACAACAAGGAGGAAATCAGTACTCCTAAGAAGTCTAACACAAGTCCTTCATTTGTAAAAATGGAAAGCAGGTATGAGAGTGTTTGTAATGGTTTTTTCTTGTGATTCATATGGTCATAAAATTCTTTGATTGTAGGCATCATGGAAGAAAAATGAAATTTTTGTAATAGAAGATCAGAGAAGAGTGATAGGGGGAGTCATTCAGTTATGACAAGAAAAGGTTGATGAAGGATTCCCAGTAAGAGAGGTGAGCAATATTGAGTCTTCTATAGAGGACATAGCTGGAGCTGAAGATGAACAGGTCCAAGAATCAAAAGGAGAAGACTATGAGATAGATACAAATACTCTACAGAACTCAAATAAGAGGGTTCATCTTGTCAGGGGGAGTATGTATTGGTTGAATATTTGATACCTCCAAAAAATTACTACAACAAATCAGGGGGAGCATGTTTTCTTTGACATCGATGTCAAAGGGGGAGAAAAGGTGTCTTCTGGATGCTACAGGTGGAGATCTAAGTAGAACAATGCAGTCCTTCAGGGTTGCCATCAATGCAAAAGGGGGAGATTGTTGGCATGTTTACAGGAAGAGTATGTTTTTCATTGATGGCAAGAAAAAGAATGACAATGGCATGATTACAGGCAGAGTGTTCTTGTCATTGATGGAAAGATTTGAGTGTGCATCGATGGAAAAATAGGAACAATGTAAGCTCAGGTGAAGAAGAAACAAGTATGAAGAGATCAAAGCTCAGGAGAGATAGCATTCTGAGATGCACAGACGAGATCCCATACATCAAGGCTTGCAGAAGGATCAAAGGTCCTGGCTCGTAGAAGGATCAAAGGTAAGCTCAGGTGAAGAAGCAAAAAGTGTGCAATCCAAGCTCAGAGAGGAATAGCGTAGAGTTGCACATAGAGCGCAAGTGTATGTCGGGGCTGAGATTAATTCCATTACCAATGCTCGGGAGAGATAGCGTTCTCAAAAACACAGATGAGACCCAAAGTCAGCAGGACTCGCAGAACCTTTGACACTTAGATATTTGAGAAAGCCAAAGATCAAGAGGAGGAGCCATAGTGGTCGTTGGATCACCAATCCCAAATACCCAATGGTTGTCAGATCAGAGTCCAGATAGGAGGAGTGCGCAGAGGAGGATATTAGACCTTAGTTGTTGGATCGGAGCGCAAAGGACTAGCAACCATTGAATCCAGTATAACTGCGAAGAGGATAATGGCCAAGAGCCATCCTAAAATGCGCGATATGTGAAGTCTTGAAATGATTTGGGTCATTGGATCCAGAGGACACATGGAAAGACATCATCATTTCATTGATTCGTGAGCTGCAGAAGTCAAAGGTGAGAGGTGTAGGACCTCGTGAAATGCAAAATTGTGAAATGGTCTGAGTCATTGTATCCAGATGAAACGTGGCGAGAGATCATCATTTCGCTGACTCACGAGCTGGAGAAGAGAGGTGAGTAGTTATCCAACTTCGCAAAACATGAAGTCTCGATATGATCTGAGCCATCAGATCATAGAGGATCATGGGTCGTTGATCTGGAGCAGGTTTCAGAAAATTGGAAGTCGAGAGAAGGGAGGTGAGTAGTCCTCCAACTTCATGAAATGTGAAGTCCCAATAAGATATGGACAGTTGGATAATAGAGGGTTGTGTGCTGTCGATCTGACACAGAGCGCTGAATCGGGAATCGAGAGTTGGAAGAGTTAGGGTTGACTCATGTTCAAACACCTGACACACGAGGTCGTGATTTGATCACAGTTGTCGATTAGAGGGAGATATTATGACCGTTGATCTGATATGAAGTATTTCAAAGTTTCACGAGGTGCGAGCCTCAAGGAACCTCATAGTAGGAGTTTGCAATATGTGAAATTGCAAAGCACTCAAATGTTTGGTCTGTGGTCATAGCCAAGGTCACATTGTCGAAGGATCAGAGGAGGAGCTAGCATGTCGATGGCCTCCACATTAGAGATCGTTGAGATCGTGAAATGCCCTTTTGATTAGCGAGCGGTCACAACCAGTGGTCACATGGAGAGAGAATAGAGGAAGGAGCTAGCACTACTAAGCTCCATTTCAGATATTGCGAGTTTGGAAAATCGAGGTGACTCCCAGTCGATCACCCGAAACACAAAATCGTGAAACATCTGTTGATAGGCATCAGGTCACTACCGTGATCACATGAAAGGAAGGGGCTTAGCCAAGAAATCTAGCACCCACTGTGTGGTTTTCTCAAGCAGGGAAAAAGCACCAAAGGGATGACCGCATTGAGGTTCTCTCAGTAACTGCTAGAGAGAGACTAATTGTAATTCTAGAAATCAAACTAATTGCATCTACCAGAGAATTCAAAGAATATCAAGGTGATTGCTAGAGGAGATGAAGAGTCTTGAGGTAACTGCCAGTAGAATGAACTTGACACAGGCCCCTTTACCTCCTCGGTGCATATTATGTGGAACCCTCGCACCCTCTCCTTGTTAATGTCAACAAATTATATCTCTCTATGCTATAATTCCTCCTTGATTTGAACACAAAATTTGACCATGGCCCAACTCCCTTCACGCCTCTGTACTTTAGAGCTTTCATGAGCTGCTTACTCCCCTTTTTCCCAATTCTTGAATCGGTGAATTCTTCAGGACCAGATCTATGGTCCACATTCCACTTATGACCAATGGTTGTGATAAATTTGCAAGTTCAAACTTCGTGAGTCCTTCCTCCTTCCAACTTGAAAATCAGCGAAGTGTCTATCCGAACTCCATGTGTCCTATCCCAATGGACGTCCAAGATTACTTCAACTCTCATCTCTTCAGGTATTCTCCTCTTGAATTTTCTTGAAGGGTTCCTCCTCTGAACTACATGGATCTCTTCCACGTGTCTTTTGGATCCAATGGTCCAAAATCACTTTGTGCCTTGAGTCTTCATGAAGATCTTTGTTTTTACCTGGAAAACCTCCCGAAGTTCCTGCTCCCAAAATGTTTCCACCTGTCTCTCTCAACGATCAAAGATTTCACATCTTCGGGACTTCGGCAAGTCCTTGACCCTTTTTGCACACTTAGAAAAAATTCCTTCGCTTGATACTTAGACTATTCTCGAAGTCCTTTTTCACTCCTTGCATACTTCTATGCAGACCCTTTTGTGACTTTGCTAAGCTTGAAAAACTTCAAAGTTCATCATTCCGCTGTGAACTTCCTCGTGCCCTCCTGGTAGTTTCTTTCTCTTCCTCCTGATCTTGTAATATGGAATTACAATATATTTGGTGCACTCCTTACGCTTAGCTCCATTCTTTGACGGCTTCTCCTTTAGATTATGGAAGGGTTTAAGGCATCTCCTTTCTTTGTCGATGCACTCTTGCAAATCTTTTCTTCCTTAGAATGTTCAGTAATTCTAGGATTCTCTTAAGGATTCCAACACTTCTAACAGTGTTTCTCTTGTATGCTCTTCTACTTGTTCTATTCCCTCCTAGCAGAGTGTTTCAAAGTGTTCAATAACTCTGAGTCATGCTTCGTCTTACATAGTCTTTCTTTCCAAGGTACCTAACCACCTTGAAATTTCTCCCCGAGTCTGTGAATTAACCTAGTATGCCCTTCTGGCCAACAACTTTTGAATAGGCCATTTATATGTCCTCTTCAAAGTCCATTCATACCTCTAGTGCACATTTGCCTCCTATTGCATTTTGAATGCTAGCTTCTCCATCTGTGCTCTAATTTCATTCAGCTCCTTGTCCATATTCACTTTGCTTTTTTGTAGGAAAACTCTCCCTTGACCATGTTCATGAATTCCAACGACCATATTGCTTCACCTACAACCCACCTGGTTGTTTACCATCTGTTGCACACCTTGCAACAACCTCAACAGAATATCGCACTATGTATCCCTTTCCTATAGAAATCAATTATGCATTAGCTCTGATACCACTTATGACACAGACCCCCTTCCCTCCAAAAGGACTGCTTGACCTCTCGGTCTAGGATCATTCAAGTCACCGAACCAAATGGTTCATTGAGCTCCTGATGGAACCGATTAACTTGACATAGGCCCCTTTACCTCCTCGGTGCAGATTATGTGGCACCTGCGGACCCTCTCCTTCTTAACATCAACAAATTCTATCTCTTTGTGCTAGGATTCCTCCTTGATATGACCATGAACTTCGACCGTGGGCCAGCTCCCTTCATGCCTCCATACTTCAGAGATTTCGTGAGCTTATTACTCCCCTTTTTCCTGATTCCCGAATTGCCGAATTCTTCAAGACTAGATCTATGGTCCATATTCCTCTTGTGACCAATGACTGTGATCAATTCGTGAGTTCAGAATTCATGAGTCCTTCCTTCTCCTGACTCTATCCTTCCTGACTTGAAAATCAACGAAGTGTTGATCCCAAATCCATGTGTCCTATCCTAATGGATGACCAAGATTACTTCGTCTCTCAACTCTTTTGGTATTCGCCTCTTGACTTTTCTCCAAGGGTTCTTCCTCCAAACTACGTGGATATGTGCCATGTGTCTTATGGATTCAATGGCCCTGAATCATTTCATGCCTCATGACTTTGCGAAGATCTCTGTTTGCACCTGGAAAACCTCCTGAAGTTCCTGCTCCAAAACTTTTTCCACTTGTCTCTCCCGACGATGGAAGATTTCACATCTTCGGGACTTCGGCGAGTCCTCGACCCTTTTTTCACACTTATCGCAAATTCCTTCTCTCGAGACTTAGAATATTCTCAAACTCCTCTTTCACTCCTTGTAGAGTTATACGCAGACCCTTCAAAGTTCATCATTCCTCTGTGAAATGTCTTGTGCCCTCCTGGCCGTTTCTCGCTCTTCCTCCTGAGCTTGTAATATGGACTTATAGTATCTTTGGTGAACTCCTTGTGCTCAAATCTGTTCTTCCATGACTTCTCCCTTAGCATATAGAAGGGTTTAAGCCATATCCTTTCCTTTGTTGATGCACTCTTGCAAAGCGTTCCTTCCTCAGAATGTTCAGTAATTCTGGGATTCTCTTAAGGATTCCAACACTTCTAATAGTGTTTCTCTTGTACACTCTCATACTTTCTCTACACCCTCTTGGCAGAGTGTTTTAGAGTGTTCAGTAACTCTGAGTCGTGCTTCCTCCTACATGGTATTTATTTCCAAGGTACTTAACCACCTTGCAATTTCTCCCTGAGTCTGTGAATTAACCTGGCATGCCCTCCTAGCAGTCTCTCTTCTGACTCCACCGAGTTCAGACACACACTCCTTGTGTAAGCTCATAGAGTTTCCTCTCTTTGTCGTGCACTCCTTGCACTTAGTCTAGAGAACTGAACCTAATCCAATAGACTCACATATAGAAAACTATATTTCTATCCCTGTAGACAATTTCTAACATTCATATACAATTCAAACACATGTAAATGACATTCATAACATGGTATCCATATGACAGAATTTGAAAACAGAAAAAACTGTCATTTTCTATTAATGGAAGAATGTCAAATTACAATAGTGGAGTCCAAGCTACAACTGACTCTCGGATGTCTGTGTTTCTCTCCTTGTCTCCTATGCATCTTCCTACAACCCAACACATCCTAACCTCTACTTTTCAACAATTACAAACATTTATACAAGAGGAGCTCAACCATATTCCCTCTCAAGCTAAACTAGTGGTGTCAAATCACCATTTAAAACGTTTGTCTAATGAAAAATTACAATGATGGAAATATTCTCCAAATCGGATGTAGATCCCTCCTTTCATCACCCACTTAATGGTAACCTTGTCTCCAACTTGTGCGAAGGCACAACTTGGCTCTTCCATCTTGTCATCATTAAATTTCTGGATCACGCTTTTGATTCTCGAGGAAAAATGAGAGGGTGGTGCCTCTTCCTTCCTTGAATGTGCATCTTGCGTGCTAATTGATTGGCACATGCTGAGTTGGAGCGATGCTCTTGCATCATACTCCACATCTACAAAAATCATGAGCTCCTACTCCTGATCCTTCCAGCGTGGCTGAAATCCTCCTCGATCCCAAACTTTCTCCTGAAGTTGTTTTTCGGCTCCTCTGCTTCATTGTTGCTGCTCCTGCATCTTCCCTGTTGTTCGTGTAGGCTTCCATATATCCAGCTTATCCTTGTTGATCGCTTCCTCTGCCGACCCTAACATCAACTTTCTTATCTCCTCAACCACCTCCTCCAACTGCTCCATCGAAAATCTCTCCTTTTGCTGACTAGGTTGCTGCATTTTGTCCTTGTCCATGGATAAATCACACTAATCCCCCATGCTCTGACACCACTTTTGAAGCAGACACCCTTCCCTCCAAAATGGATTCTCGACCTCCTGTTCTAGGATCGATCAAGTCACCGAACCGAATGGTTCTTTGGGCTATTTATGGAACCGATTAACTTAACATATGCCCCTTTACCTCCTCGGTGCAGATTGTGTGGCACCCGCGGACCCTCTCCTTCTTAACGTAAAAAAATTATAGCTCTTTGTGCTAGGATTCCTCCTTGATATGACCAGAGACTTTGACCATTGGCCATCTCCCTTCACGCCTCCATACTTTGAAGCTTTCGTGAGCTGCTTAATCCCCTTTTTCCCCATTACCGAATCGACGAATTCTTCGAGATCAGATCTACTGTCCACTTTCCTCTTGTGACCAACGGGTATGATCAATTCATGATTTCAGACTTCATGAGTCCTTCCTTATCCTAAATCTGTCCTTCCTGACTTGTGAAACAGCGAAGTGTCGAGCCCAACTCCATCTGTCCTATCCTAACGGACGACCAAGATTACTTCGGCTCTCATCTCTTAGGGTATTATTCTCTTGACTTTTCTCGAAGGGTTCTTCCTTCGAACTGCATGAATATTTACCACGTGTCTTCTGGATCCAATGATCTAGAATCACTTCGCACCTTACGACTTCGCAAATATCTATGTTTGCAACTGGAAAACCTCCTGAAGTTCCTACTCCCGAACTTCTACCACCTCTCTCTCCCAAAGATGGACAATTTCACGTCTTCGGGACTTCAGTAAGTCCTTGACCCTTTTTGCACACTTAGCGCAAATTCCTTCACTCAAGACTTAGACTATTCTTGAAATCCTTCTACACTCCTTGCATAGTTCTATGCAGACCCTTCTGTGACTTTGCTCGGCTTGAAAACCATCAAACTTCATCATTCCTCTATGAACTTCCTCGTTCCCTCCTGGAAGTTTCTCTCTCTTCCTCCTGAGCTTGTAAGATGGACTTATAGTATCTTTGGTGCACTCCTTGCACTCAGCTATGTTCTTCGATGACTTCTCCCTTAGGTTACAAAAGGGTTTAAGGCATCTCCTTTCCTTTTTCAATGCACTCTTGCAAAGCCTTCCTTCCTCAGAATGTTCAGTAATTCTGGGATTCTCTTAAGGATTCCAACACTTCTAAGAGTGTTTCTCTTGTACACTCTCGTACTCTCTCTATTCCCTCCCGGCAGAGTGTTTCAGAGTGTTCACTAACTCTAATCCATTCTTCCTCCTACACAATGTTTCTTTCCAAGGTAATTAACCACCTTGAAATTTTTCCCTGAGTCTGTGAATTAACCTGGTATACCCTCCTGGCCAACAACTTCCAAACAAGCCATTTATATGTCCTCTTCAAATTCCATTCGTACCTCCAGTGCACCTTTGCCTCCTACTACATTTTGAATGTTTTATTCTCCATTTGTGCTCTGATTTCACTAATCTCCTTTTCCATCTTCTCTTTTCTTTTCTGCAGGAAGACTCTCCCTTGACCGTTTTCATGACTTCCAACGACCATCTTGCTTCACCTACAACCCACTTGGATATTTACCATCTATTGCACACCTTGCAACAACCTCAATAGAATATCACACTCTGTCTCCCTTTCCTAGGGGAATCAATTATCCATTAGCTCTGATACCACTTCTGATGCAGACTCCCTTCCCTCCAAAAGGGATGCTCAACCTCCCGATCTAGGATCATTAAAGTCACCGAACCGAATGGTTCATTGGGCTCTTGATGGAACCGATTAACTTGACATAGGCCCCTTTACCTCCTTGGTGCAGATTATGTGACACACGCGGACCCTCTCCTTATTAATGTCAACAAATGCTATCTCTCTGTGCTAGGATTCCTCCTTGATATGACCACGGGCTTCGACTGTCAGCCAACTCCCTTCACGCCTCGATACTTCTAAGCTTTCGTGAGCTGCTTACTCCCCTTTTTCCCGATTCCCGAATAGACAAATTCTTCGGGACCAGATCTATGGTATGTTGGAGTTACTTCACACACACCTACAATTTATTTTTCCTAAGGTTATTCCTTGTTTATTAGTCATAATTAGTCATTATCTACTCTCCTATATTTTAGGAGAGAATATTCCACATGGAGAATATTCTCTTTCTGTTGACACTTCAGTTTGACTAGTTGAGTTGAGTTTAGATGTTGCATTGGTTTTGTCACCATGCAACATTGGGATCATCACCAACTCACTACAAGTTGTTCATCCAGTTAACTGAAGACTGGTTGACTAGTTAACTCAGCTAGGTGGTAGCTCCCTCTCGTAACTGCCTGAGAGACTAGATTAGGTGGCAGTTTACTCTTCTAACTATTGGTGTGTGTCCATATCAATCTAGACCACCACTATGGCTCATTAGTTACTCATGTATCCTATATATATTGTAAATTATTCACTCTTTTGAGTGTGGAATACGGTTAATGAGAATTCTTCCATTCTTTCTGTCTTGCTTCTTCTTTCTTAATTTCTCTCTGCAAATGTGTGTAGTATTTTCTAGCTAGATCTATTCTGTGTAGGTTCAACACATTTACACGGTCCATGTTATTCTCATAACCAACAGTTGTGATAAATTCACAAGTTCAGACTTCATGAGTCCTTCCTTCTCCTGACTTGTGAATCCAGATGTGTTGATCCCAAATCCAGATGTCCTATCCCAATGGAATACCAAGATTACTTCAGCTCTCACCTCTTCGGGTATTCTCCTCTTGACTTTTCTCAAAGGGTTCTTCCTATGAACTGCGTGGATCTCTACCATGTGTCTTCTGGATCCAACAGTCCAGAATCACTTCGCACCTCACGACTTTATGAAGATCTATGTTTTCACATGATAAACCTCCCAAAGTTCCTGCTCCCGAACTTCTGCCACCTGTCTCTCCCAACGATGGACGATTTCACGTCTTTGGGACTTCGGCGAGTCCTCGACCCTTTTTTCACACTTAGTGAAAATTCCTTCACTTGAGACTTAGACTATTCTCGAACTCCTCCTGCACTCCTTACAGAGTTCTACGCAGACCCTTCTACGACTTTACTCAGCTTGAAATCCTTCAAAGTTCACCATTCCTTTGTGAAATTCCTCATGCCCTCTTGGAAGTTTCTCGCTCTTCCTCCTGATATTGTAAGATGGACTTATAGTATCTTTGGTGCACTCCTTGCTCTTAGCTCCATTCTTTGATGGCTTCTCCCTTAGCTTACATAAGTGTTTAAGGCATCTCCTTTCCTTTGTCGATGCACACTTGCAAATCCTTCCTTCCTCAGAATGTTAAGTAATTCTGGGATTCTCTTAACGATTCCAACACTTCTAATAGTGTTTCTCTTGTACACTCTCGTACTTGCTCTATGACCTCCTAGCACAGTGTTTCAGACTGTTTAGTAACTCTGAGCCATGCTTTCTCCTACACAGTCTTTCATTCCAAGGTACTTAACCACCTTGAAATTTCTCCCTGAGTCTGTGAATTAACATGGTATGCCCTCTTGACAGTCTCTCTTCTAACTCCACCAAGTTCAGACCTGCACTCCTTGCATCAGCTCACAGAGTTTCCTCTCTCTATTGCACACTCCTTGCACATAGCCTAGAGAACCAGACCTAATCCAACTCACTCACGGATAGAAAACTATATTTATATCCCTGCAGATGATTTCTAACATTCATCTACAATTCAAATGCGTGTAAATGACATTCATAACATGACATCCATTTCACAGAATTTGAAAACAGGAAAAACTGTCATTTTATATTCATGGTAGAATGTCAAATTACAATAGTGGAGTCCAAGCTACAACTGAGTCTTGGCTCTCTGTGTTTCTCTCCTTATCTCCTATCCATATGGCTTCAACCCAACATAGCCTAACCTCTACTTTGAACCAATTTCAAATATTTGTACAAGAGGGACTCAACGAGCTTCCCTCTCAAGATAAACTAGTGGTGTCAAGTCACCATTTAAAATACCTGTCTAATGGAAAATTACAATGATGGAAATCTACTCCAAATCGGATGTAGATCCCTCTTGCCATCAACCACTTAATGGTGACCTTGCCTCCAGCTTGTGCGAGGGCACAACTTGCCTCTTCCAGCTTGTCATCACTAAATGCCTAGATCTTTCTTTTGATTCTCGAGGAAAAATGAGAGGGAGGCGCCTCTCCCTTCCTTGAATGTGCATCTTGCATGCTAATTGACTAGCTTGTGTTGAGGTGGAGAGATGCTTCTGCATCATGGGTGTTTTTCTCCATGATATCCTACTTGTGTTGTCTTTGTCTATACAAAGTAGAGTCTTTATATCAAGTTGTTGTTCTGTCCTTTCATTTTCATTTTTCTTATATTGAAAATACAAAAATGTTAGGAATTTTACATTGATTGGATTTTTTACCTCTTGAGTCTTCGTCATTTATCTTAGTGCATGTAAAGAAAGATTGCATTTTTATTTAGAATTGCAGAATTGAATTGAAAATTACATTTTTAAGAAGCATATAATTTATTGGAAATTGAGGTTAGGACTTTGCATTACATTCATATTCATTTATTTTACTTCTTGATTCATAGCGTCAGTAGTTTCATGAACCCACCTTTTGAGTAAGCAAGGCCATTAAAATTAACAATATCATTTAAAATTGATTAGTAACAATTTTATTTTCTAGGGTGCATAAACTAGCTTAGGATTTAGTGCCTTGGAATAGGATTTTGTGAGTAAACTTATCCAAGGCTATTAAATAAACATATGTGTCTGACTAAGGGAGTGGATAAATCCATTGTATAATTGGTAATATCACGAGGATTCACTTACACTGAAGTTAAGCATGAGGTTACGTGAGGTCGGTTGAAGTGATATCCCCCCAATACCTTCGTAGCGCCAGAGATATTTATGGGGATCTGTTCATATATGGAGATCTTGCTAGTTCCCTTACCTCCATGAGAGGCAGTGATTTCAAGGTTTCAGGCTTTGCTACCCTGCCCATACAGTGGACCTGACTTACGATTGTTTTTCTGTGCATTGGTTAAACTGTGGTTGATTATTTTCTTGACTTAGTTACCACATAGGTTACTTGCAGGGGTTATTCTATAGGTACCCTAGGTCAGATAAGGGTTGGACATCGCACAACCTTTATGGAGGATTACCTCTCCAGGGGGATCTGACCGACTGGTTGTTAAGCCCATGAGGGCCCTTATAACTATTTCTGATACCTCCAATATTTAGTAGGGAGTCTCAGGCCCCTCTTGGGTGAGGCATACCTACTTTAGGGAGGGAGGCCCCTTTCAGCCACTTTATCTTGTTTGTGTGCATATTGGTCATTTGATTATTTTTGGTGTTTCCTTTGATTACTAGTTGGAATTAGAATTTGTGTTGTATTTTGATTCTTAAGCCATCGTGGAGTCGGACCAACTTCCATGTCGGTCTCGCCGCTTGTTATAGTTACCACCACATTTTGATTATTTTTCTTCTAAAAGGCATAGATTTATTAAACATGGTACACATACCTCCACTTATCAGACTCATGATTCTAAAAGGATGAGTACTAAACCAATCATCAAGATACTGGGAGCCC
This sequence comes from Picea mariana, assembly GCA_032191745.1. Taxonomy (NCBI): domain Eukaryota; kingdom Viridiplantae; phylum Streptophyta; class Pinopsida; order Pinales; family Pinaceae; genus Picea; species Picea mariana. Next base: position 467,960 of record JASDQU010100250.1, on the reverse strand, counting down.
TTCGACTCCCACACCTACTATAGTAAATGGTACTCCTTCAACTCCTTCAACCACAATGGTTGTAGTTTCGAGCGAACCTATCATCACTATTTCCTATCATATAGTGAACACTCAACCTATTGCCATGAGCCTATTTGGGTCTCTTAGTCACTCACCAGGCTATAATCTTCAGTCCATATTGATGGCCTCTAGTCCTTTTTCCTATGGTATGTTGAATTTTACTTCTCATTTTTCAAACTCCATCCCAACTGTTGGTCCTAATTCTAGCATTAGACTTGGGGGCACAAATCCTCCGTATAATATGTTCTCATTTGGTGGCTCTCAGGTCCCTCAAATGACTCCTATCGTGGGAGGCATTCCTTATTTTAACCCCAGGTCTAATCCTGTTACCTCTGGATGGAGTAACCAACCTGGAAGACAAGATATTTCTTATGGTCCATCCCTTACAATCACCTCCTCTGTGCTGATTCTGACCAACACATTTAGAATGATGAATCCACCTTTATCCTTCAGGTTCACACCCGTAGGAGGTCATCTTCACACCTTGGACAACCCTCAACCCAGAGCCACTACGGCTGGGGGAATTTTTTATAACCCTCATCAGAACATTCCTACTAGAATGATTCCCAAAAATCCCCTTATGAATAATCTTGGAGGAGGGTCTTACAAGCTCGGACAGGGTTATGGTGCTTACTAGAACCCTGGATGAGATGTGATTCCCCAAACACAATCTTTCCAGGGAGCTTGGGGAAAGATGTCACAACCCTGTATTGCTTTTCTAGTCACGCTCAACCTGTCAGACTTGTCTAATTTCATGCCCCCCTGTTCCCACCAAGTTTCCTTCAGATATTCCAAAATTTGAAGGCAAGAATGGCGAGGACCCTAGTGATCATGTTACCACTTTTCACTTATGGTGCTCTTCGAATTCCCTTAATGATGATTCCATTCAGTTAATATTATTTCAACTCACCCTCATAGGGGTTTCCATGAAATGGTATATCAAGCTACCTAAGGGGGAATACGAGACCTTTAGTCAGATGGTGCTAGTCTTCCTTAACCACTTCCAATTGTCGGTTCGTTATGATGTTTTCCTAGAAATTTTGTCGACCTTACCCCAGGACATAGCCACTCATATCTTGGATCACATCCAGAAGTGGCATAAATGGAAGAGGTTTATCAATACCTGCATACCCTCGGACTTACTGTTAGAGTGGTTCCTTAAGTCTTTACAGCCTCCTATTTCGAAGTATGTTTCTACATCCTAGGTTACATCTGAGGAAGAATCAATCTTCAAAGCCCAACAATTAGATACTATATATGCTCAGTCTGGGATGCTATATGAGATTCTTCCAGATGCACCGAGGTCAAACTATGACCCTAGAAAAAATCCTTGACCTCATGCTGATGGCATTATAGGCTCTACCAATTTGAAATCCACAGACTCGGTGACAAGCCATTTGAAAGAGTTGTCTCTAAACCAGTTTGCAGGAGGGCCAGCTTCATCTGTGTATTCCAATCCCACTCAATCGGTGGATGTACATTATGTGCAATCGTCGACCAGCCCAAACGGTAACCAACAACCAGGCAAGAATAAGAAGAAAGGACATATTAATAATCGTAAGGGTGGGAAGAATAATAATAAACCCAAGGAAAATGGTAATAATGAGAGGATGAATAACAATGTTGGTGAGGGAAAGAAAGAAAGGTGTAAGGTGAAATTCCTCTGCAAGCGTTGTATAGATGATCATATTACTCATTTATGCCCCAAACTTGTGGAATCTGCGAGGATCTTATCTCTACCACCCGTCGTGCTGATGAATCCTTTTCCACATAACCAACACATGGCTTCGAGCTCCTCAAAGGATGGAAATGTGGCCAGTGGGAGTCAAAACCCACCGACATAAGATGGTGACCATTTGTGCATCAATATGGTTAATTCTCAGGTTAATGTAGCCACCTGGTCTCGCGATTACAGTTCTCCACAAACTGTACTTGGTCAAGAATCTCCTCCTCCTCCTAAGACACCCTTGTAGATTGAAAAACCAGAGCCACCACCTCATATTTTGAAAGGAAGGATTAAGCACTCTATCCATAATACAAATGCTAGGGATGCCCAAAATTACTCTATTGTTGAGGACCTAGTTCAAACCCCTTGTGTGATGTCATCCCTGGAGGTACTCCATATGTGTGCTTCACAGAGGAATGCCTTGTTATCTATGTTAGGAGATCTAGACCCCAGTGGCTCAAAAGTTGTCACATTTGACGTCACAGATGTGAATCCTTTCTTGCCTTACCATGTGGCATTCCAAATCCATGAAGGTTACTCGAAGTATACCATAAATCATGCAGTTGTTGATGAAGGCGATGCAACATGTGTGATGTCCCTGATCTTTTGGAAAGTTGTCATCTCTCGAACACTCTCTCAATATTCGACCATGTTGGATGCTTTTGGTAGTCGTTCTTTTCTCCCTCATGGTATTCTTTCTGTTTTTTTGGTCCAGTTAGGTGGGAAGATGGTAGAGGTGGACACCGAGGTGGTTGATTCACCTCTCGATTATAGCTTGTTACTAGGATGAAATTGGACTTATTCCATGACTATCATTGTATCGTCCTTCTTCTGCACTCTTTGTTTCCCTCATGATGGGAAGATCGTGACGGTTGACCAATTATCCTTTGTGTATTCTAGTCCCAGTTCATTTGTTGGACCATCTATCCCTGTGGTTGATAATTCTCAGCTGACAATTGAGAATCTTGATGTTGGAATGTATTCATCCCTTATGGGTACCTTCTACTTCATGGCACTAATTCACCAAGTTTACACCATGTCCAGTAGACCCATTTCATCAGAGAGGTCCATACCTTTCCGTGATTCCTATTTTAACTATCCTTGGACCCTACCTTCCTTGACTGTGTCTTGTGAAGGTCAGTCGCATGTTGGAATGGCCATGCCACTATCGACAATGGAGATAGTGTATCAAGTTTTTCTTGACTCTTCCATTGATCTCGATCCTATTACCTCGCAGACGGACGAAGAGGATCCTGTCCTTACGCCCATGTGGGCCACTTCATCATCTTGTTCACATGACTGCCTAGATGATACTTTTCCCTCGAATGAAGCTATCATTGAAGCCATGAATGGTTCTGACAAACCTTGGGATGATATGCATCATTTCTTTTACTTTCTCCCAGAGCTTGCTAGAATCGAACAAAATGATTTTTGATCTACTCTGAGTGAGCTAGTTGGTCATGTAGTAGTTCCACTTGATACGCACGATATTTATTCTGAAGGAAATATGGTGAGTATCTCTCCTTCTGTCATGATCAATATCTCTCATACCCCTAGCAAGATTGAAAATGTACAGATCGATGCGGATTGTTCGCCAGAATAAATCCTAATCTACACCGAGATCTTCAAGGAATTTCGAGATGTATTTTCTTGGTCATATGAGGAAATGCCAAGAATCAACCCTTGAATTGTCGAACATGAGATTAAAAATTCCCCAGATACTAATCATGTTCGACAACATCTTAGAGATGTCAATCCCCAGAAGACTCCTGCTATTAAGGAAGAGGTAGAGAAATTGCTTAATGTTGGATTTATCTACCCGGTTATCTTGACTGAATGGGTATCCAATCTCGTTCTTATGAATAGAAAGCAAGGAACCATCCATGTATGCATGGAATTTCACGACCTGAACAAAGGTTTTCCTAAAGACAACTTCTCGACACCTTTCATCGATAAGATTCTCGACGAGTGTGCAGGAAGCAAGGTTTTTTATTTCATGGACAGATTTTTAGGTTATAACCAAATTCAAATTAAACCCAAGGATCAACATAAGACGACATTTATTTTTCCTTGGAGTACTTTCACATACCAGAAGATGCCTTTTGGTCTTAAAAATGTCGAAGCAACCTTCCAACATGCTATGACCTTCACATTCCATGATCTTAAGCATATAGTCAAATCTTATCTTGGCGATCTTGTTGCTCACTCATGTAAGAAAGTGGATCACCCTAAGCACCTTCGACTACTTTTTGAAATATATCGTCATTATAGAATTCAATTGAACCCTCATAAATGCATATTTTACGTTAGGTCTGGATGTCTTATAAGATTTTTAGTCTTTGACTCTGGGATCATGGTATATCCATTAAACATTGAGGAAATACTTCAATTAAATCCCCATGCACTATTCGACAACTTCAAGGTTTACAGGGGAAAGATAAATTTTTACGTCGGTTTATAGTAATCTATGAGAAAATTACTAAGGGTTTCATGCATCTTTTGAAGAAGGACACCCATTTTATCTGGGATGAGCGAGCCTAGGAATCCTTCGATGCTTTGAATAAATCCTTGGTATAGATGCCTCTGTTGAAGTCTCCCAACTACAGTAGGCATTACTTGCTTTATATCGCTGCGTCCGATGAGACGATTGGTATGGTTTTGGTTCAGGAGGATGATGAGCTCTGTGAGCACGTCATCTACTATCATAATCAAAACTTATTTGGTCCTGAGATAAGATATTCTCACATCGAAAAGCTATCTTTGGTTGTCATTCACGTAGTCCAATGATTATTCCATTATATATTTCTTTGCAAAACTACTATGGTTTCCAATTTCAATCCATTTCAATATGTCCTTATCGGACTAATCAGTAGGTGCGGACACTAACTAATCTCCCTAGATCCACCTATATCTAGAACAAAACACACCAGAACATGACGCTTTCCTTAAGTTTTAGATATTGAATTTACTGACTAAAGAGGGATAGGTGACATACCATTTAAACGTCGCTTCCTCTCGCTATCACCATCCTAGCTTCGTTCCAACACTCATACAATGATAATCCTGCAAAATAACGCAACCAACCAAAGTGATAGTAATAGCATAAACTCAATATAAACCTATGTATTTGTTCAAGGAATCATACAATAAAACACAACAAGCTTTATATAAAAGAATCATATTACTGTATTATATTAAATGTGAAAGAGAGATTACAACCATGGCCTTGATGTCGTAAGGTCCCTTCCAACTATCCTTCATTCCCCACACACTTCTTGCTCCAAGAATTTTGAGAGCACAGATCTGATAGTACTCACAATCTATCTTGACAAAGGCAAAACTCAAAACCACTCTAACCAAGCTAATAATTCCAAGCCAAATCCAACTTAGCCAATCCCAAAAGCTCCAAGCTAACCAAAAGCTAACCAAAGCTAACAATTCCATGAGAGCTCCTCTCCTTTTATAAGATGAAGAGGATAAGGTGAGGAGGTTAGGATGATCCCACTAAATCATGAAAGCGATTAAGATCCAAACCATTCGGATGCCACCTCACCCTAGAAGTTTCTCCTTCTAGAAGATTTGAGAAAATGCTCGTTTTTCCCACGTGTAGGCATTCTCGCACCCTACCTATAGAGCAACCTGCGAACCTCTCGCAAGCCAGCTATATTGCAGCCTATGAGAATAGGGCATTCTCGCACCCTAGCCATAGTGTAGCCTGCGGAATTCTCTTTNAGCCTGCGAAATTCTCTTTTTATAGGTTTTTTCCAAAGGAAAATGAAACTTCTTTTCTCAGGAAAAGTTCTTCTCCCTTCTCTCTTCAGGAACTCAGGCCACTGACCCCTCTGAAGGCAATAGATAGGTTTACATCATTAATGGTCATAGGGATGATGAAAATAATGTGTAACAGAGAGCCCCCCAAAGTATGAAGTTAGAACAAAGTGATAGTTGAAATACTTTGTCAAGTGTGTGTAGGGAACAAGGAACGGTCGGTCGGAAAACTTCCAACAAACAAGGAAATACAGTACAATAATATATCATCACTGAGGTAGGCATTCCCATACTCAGAATACAAATGAATCAAAGCATAAATGCCGACATACAAAGATCCATGTCAAGTAAGACAAGTCATGGCCACCAAATATACACTGTGGATCCATGCCAATATGACTCAAATCTGAACATAGCCACAAAAAATAAACTGTGGATCTATGTGTTAAAGACTCAAATTTGAACATAGCCATGAGACATACAATGTGGATCTATGCAACAATACAAACTGAATATACTCCAACGCAACCTGAATCTGTTAGAAAAGATCCAGGGCCTTCATCTCCACCACTCAATAGTACGAATCTAACCATGTGAATATATGTGTTGAATTCGAACATGGTAGAAACCACTTGATTATCGGTCATTAGTGTATACCGTTAGCAAGTGTGAGGGAAATCACCATTAATGTCAATGACTCCCAAGGTACACTAGTACAATCCAACGAATGTGAATAAATGAGCTGAAGTCAAACACTCGACGAAATCTCCCGATCAGGGGTCAATAATGAAAACCCACTGTCGAAAGTGAGGAAACCTGCCATTGAGGCATGCAAGTTCCAAGGTACCAATTAGTTTCTAATTCTAATTCTTGGATAATGAGTTGAAGTTGACAGGAAAAGACTCGTCATAGGAGGGCCTTAATGTATCCCACATCAATGACACGAAACAGGTAACAGGATTTGATGTAGATCAAAGTAACAAGTGATTCAGGACTGACTCAGGGATGGTCGATGCAATAGAAGGCTTAAAGACTAAAGAAATGGCTGACACAATAGAAGGCTTAAAGACTAAAGAAATGGCTGACACAATAGAAGGCTTTCCGGGTTGAATTTCTCTTTGAACATATTGATGACATGACAACTATCTTGGAAACACTGACTCAACAACAAGGATCACAAACCAATTTGTAATCTTATAGGAGTATGATCAGGAGACAAGTGGATTTTCCAACCTTGACACAAGGCAATTGAAAGGGTGTCATGTTCAAAAGTGACTCTTCCACAAAATACAGGTTTAGATACATTTCTTTCCCAATTCCCCCCCCACCATTTCTGGCGAGTACCTCTTTATTTTTACACAAGCTTGAGGAGGATAACATATGCTTGTAATGTAAGATCATCCTTCAGATGAGTCCCTCAGAGAATGTTTAACGAACCCTAGGAAGGAGTGGTTTGGTCCCATATGGGCCTTTCAATGTTTGTTTTATGAGTCCAAAGAAAGAAAACTCAGGGGTTTTTCATGTTTTGAGAGTCTGAAAAACACTTAAAGAGAACTCTCCCAGTTCCTTTTTCGTAAATTAGTCTGATGAGACCAAAAAAGAGATAAACTATTGCTCAACAGACATTTTCTTCAAATACTTTAACGAGCATGAAAAGAACAAGGTCGCTTGACAATCTTTTCATGTTTAGAGAGTCTGAAAAGAGCTTAAAGGGAACTCCAGGGGGTTCCTTTTTCGTATAACCTTTACGAGTCTGAAAAAGTGATAAAAGTATACTCGATTACATTCTCATTGATTTATGAGCATGAGAAAAACAAAGACTAAGTTCGGTAACTTATTCTCATGTATTTATGAGCATGAGAAAGAAGAAAGACTATGCTCGGGATTGTTTTCATTTTCACGCAAGCTTTGAAACAAAACAAAACTATGCTTGGGATAGATTTTAATTTTTACATGAGATTAAAAACTAAACAAAACTATGCTTGGACCTGGTTTCAATTTTACGCAAGATTAAACCAGAGGAAACTATGCTTGAGATAAATGGTTTCATTTTTACACAAGCTTGAACCATAGAAAACTATGCTTGGACTTCCCAACGCATAACACATGGATGGTTGGTACTTAGCCCCCAACTTAAGAAACTAGCAGCTTTACTTCAGCATGAAGTCTAGAGGCTAGAAGTATTGTCCCCCAAGATTTGTTTCATCCAATGACAAAGGCGGAGGAAATGGAGCTTCAAATACTAGATGAAGGACTTGACTCAAACAGAGAGGGGGAAAACTATTTCATTTTTTAACGAGCTTGACACAGAAACAAGAACTATGCTCGTAACCTCTGTTTCATTTTTTAACGAGGTTGTTACAAAAACGCAAAAACTATCCTCAAGTGGTTTCATTTTTTAACGAGCTTGAAATTAGAAAAATATGCTCGAAGACCTCTGTTTCATTTTTTAACGAGGTTGCTACATAGATACGAAAACTATCCTCAAAACTGGTTTCATTTTTTAATGAGCTTGAAATAATAAAACCATGCTCAAAGACCTCTATTTCATTTTTTAACGAGGTTGCCTCAGAGATGCAATAATTATCCTCGGACTCTCTTCTTGATCATGGGTTCCAAGAGGACAATGCTCTGAAAGGACACCATGTCAAGGGACAAAACTCGGTCATGGCTTTCAAGAGGTCTTCGCTGGAAGGAAGAAGAACACTCTAGAAGGACACCACGTCGAGGGTCGCGACAGGAGTAAGGAGATCAGGCTCTAAAAACCCTATCGAAGAGATCACCATGTCAACTACTGGATCTAATTCATCAAAAGTTGAAGCCATGGGCGACAACGCCACATAATTGTTTCTATGTCAAGCTCATTAAAAAATGAAATAGTTTTCCCCCTCTCTATTTGAGTCAAGTCCTTCATCTAGTATTTGAAGCTTCATTTCATTCTCCTTTGCAGTTGGATGAAACAAAGCTTGGGGGGAAATACTCTCAGCCTCTGGACTTCATGCTGAAGTAGAGCCGCTAGCTTCTTAAGCTAGGGGCTAAGTACCAACCATCCATGTGTTATGCGTTGGGAAGTCACAAGCATAGTTTTATATGGTTCAAGCTTGTGTAAAAATGAAACCACTTACCCCAATCATAGTTTTCTATGGTTCAAGCTTGTGTAAAAATGAAACCACTTACCTAAAGCATGGTTTCCTCTAGTTCAAGCTTGTGTAAAAATGAAACCAGGTCCAAGCATAGTTTTGTTTAGTTTTTAAGCTTGTGTAAAAATTAAAATCTATCCCAAGCATAGTTTTGTTTTGTTTCAAAGCTTGCGTGAAAATGAAAACAATCCTGAGCTTAGTCTTTGTTCTTTCTCTTGCTCGTAAATCAATGAGAATGTAACCGAGTATACTTTTATCACTTTTTTGGACTCGTAAAGGTTATACGAAAAATGAACCCCCTGGAGTTCCCTTTAAGCTCTTTTCAGACTCTCTAAACATGAAAAGATTGTCGAGCGACCTTGTTCTTTTCACGCTCGTTAAAGTATTTGAAGAAAACGTTTTCTAAGCGATATTTTATCTTTTTTTTGGTCTCATCAGACTAATTTACAAAAAAGGAACTGGGAAAGTTCTCTTTAAGTGTTTTTCAGACTCTCAAAACATGAAAACCCCCTGAGTTTTCTTTCTTTGGACTCATAAAACAAACATTGAAAGGCCCATATGGGACCTAACCACTCCTTCCTAGGGTTCGTTAAACATACTCTAAGGGACTCATCCGAAGGATGAGCTTACATTACAAACATATGTTATCCTCCTCAAGCTTGTGTAAAAAAAAAGAGGTACTCGCCAGAAATGGTGGGGGAAAAATTGGGAAAGAAATGTATCTAAACCTGTATTTTGTGGAAGAGTCACTTTTGAACATGACACCCTTTCAATTTCCTTGTGTCAAGGTTGGAAAATCCACTTGTCTCTTGATCAGACTCCTATAAGATTACAAATTGGTCTATGATCCTTGTTGTTGAGTGAGTGTTTCCAAGACAATTGTCGTGTCATCAATATGTTCAAAGAGAAATTCAACCCGGAAAGCCTTCTATTGCATCGACCATTTCTGTATTATTTAATCCTTCTATTGTGTCGGCCATCCCTGAGTCAGTCCTGAATCACTTGTTACTTTGATCTACATCAAATCCTGTTACCTATTTCATGTCATTGATGTGGGATACATTAAGGCCCTCCTGTGACGAGTCTTTTCCTGTCAACTTAAACTCACTATCTAGGAATTAGACCTAGAAACTAATTGGTACCTTAGAACTTGCATGCCTCAATGGTAGGTTTCCTTGCTTTCGACAGTGGGTTTTCATTATTGACCCCTGATTGGGAGATTCCATCGAGCGTTTGACTTCAGCTCATTTATTCACATTCGTTGGATTGTACTAGTGTACCTTGGGAGTCATTGACATTAATGGTGATTTCCCTCACACTTGTTAATGGTATACACTAATGACCGGTAATCAAGTGGTTTATACCATGTTCGACTTCAACACATGTATTCACATGATTAGATTCGTACTATTGAGTGGTGGAGATGAAGACCCTGGATCTTTTCTGACAGATTTAGGTTGCGTTGGAGTATATTCAGTTTGTATTGTTGCATAGATCCACATTGTATGTCTCATGGCTATGTTCAAATTTGAGTCTTTAACACATAGATCCACAGTTTATTTTTGGTGGCTATGTTAAGATTTGAGTCATATTGGCATGGATCCACAGTGTATGTTTGGTGGCCATGATGTGTCTTACTTGACATGGATCTTCGCATGTTAGCATTTATCCTTTGAGTCATTTGTATTCTGAGTATGGGAATTCCTACCTCAGTGATGATATATTATTGTACTGTATTTCCTTGTTTGTTGGCAGATTTTCGACCGACTGTTCCTTGTTCCCTACACACACTCGACAAAGCATTTCAGCTATCACTCTGTTCTAACTTCATACTTTGGGGGGCTCTCTATTACACATTATTTTCATCATCCCTATGACCATTAATGATGTAAACCTATGTGTTTCCTTCAGAGGGGTCAGTGGCTTGAGTTCCTGAAGAGAGAAGGGAGAAGAACTTTTCCTGAGAAAGGAAGTTGCATTTTCCTTTGGAAAAAACCTATAAAAAGAGAAGTTCACAGGCTACACTATGGCTAGGGTGCGAGAATGCCTGATTCTCATAGGCTGAACCATAGCTTGCTTGTAAGAGGTTTGCAGGTTTCTCTATAGGTAGGGTGCGAGAATGCCTACACGTGGGAAAAACGAGCATTTTCTCGAATCTTCTAGAAGGAGAAACTTCCAGGGTGAGGTGGCATCCAAATGGTTTGGATCTTACTCACTTTCATGATTTAGTGGGATCAGCCTAACCTCCTCAGCTTATCCTCTTCATCTTATAAAAGGAGAGGAGCTCTCATGGAATTGTTAGCTTTGGTTAGCTTTTGGTTAGCTTGGAGCTTTTGGGATTGGCTAAGTTGGATTTGGCTTGGAATTATTAGCTTGGTTAGAGTGGTTTTGAGTTTTTCCTTTGTCAAGATAGATTATGAGTGTTACATGTCAAAATTACTCACTTCGATAGTGTCGCAAGTGTCGTCATTACAAGTGTTGCAAGTGTCGCATTTTGCTCACAAGGTCGCAAGTGTCGCATGTTGCTCACAAGTGTCACAAGTGTCGGAGAAAGCATGATTCCATGATGCCTATGTCATGCTTATAAAAACATGAGAAGGACACTTGAAACACCTCAAAAATTTGATTTAGAAGAGGAGAAATGAGTTAGCAGGCTTACAAACCTCTTGCCATCTGAAAGCACCTCAAAAAACTGAGTTTTTGAAGGAGAGCGCTCCCCTATACCTCTTCTGGGAGTGCCGACGCTCCCCCTTACACTGTATGGGAGCATTATAAAGCTCCTCTATCCCTTTTGAGGGAGTGCTATGGATTTTGGAAGCACTTGCACCCCCCTAAATCCTACTAGGGAGCGCTAGAGCCCTCTGATGGCCCTTTTGACGGAGCGCTACCTATTCTGGGTAGCAGTTGAGTTGTTGAGATGAATGGGGGAAGGATCTTTTCATTCTTAGAAGTTAGTTGAGCTCGAATCCCTAGTCCAGCCATGATCTTAGGGTAGATCCTCAACTAAAGGAGGAAAATCCTCACCTTCCCCAAGGATATCTCAAGTTGTTGAGCCTCTCCAAGGCTATATAAGCAAGCTTTCTAATGGTGAAAGGGGACTGGAAATGGAGAATCACACCAAACTTATGATCTTATAAGTGGTGCTAGAACAGAGATATTTTGGAGGCAAGAGACCTATGATCTCATAGGGAGCAATCGGTGAAGTTGTCATCATTCAGATCGTTGATCTTTTGAGCAAGGGGTAGACAAGGAGGACTTGATGAAACTACTGCAATACATCTATGGCTGTAAGAAATGTTTTGTCTTCATTAATATAATTTGCTTGGCCTGTTTCTTTCTGATTCATGTTCAATCTCACATGAATTTGTCTCTTTAGTAGATAGACCTATTTTGGACTAATCTTGATAGAGTAGGAAGTGGTCATACTTTGTTTGTCTACAGGGCTTATCGAGGAGCAAAAGATTGGAGCTCAACTCGGAGCATGTAGGGACAAACACCGGTAAAAGGTACTTATTTTCTCATTCCTTCTCACACACTAGTCTACATAGATCTAAAAGGAAGTTAGTGACCATGATAAGCACTTTCTGTCTTAGAGTTAAGAGTCTATCTCTTTGAGGAGATCTACCTGTCCGCAGGGATATTTTCCTTCAACGAGCTTGCTTCCAAAGAAAGGGGGCAATGAACAAGTACATTTATGGAAGGAAGGTAACATATTCGAAGGGGGAAATCTGTTACCTCTATTTAATTTTTTAACGAGCTTGCCACAGAGAAGAGAAACTATGCTCGTGGTTTTGTCCAGATCATGGCTTCCAAGAGGATAATGCTTTGGAAGGGTACCATGTCGATGGATAAAATGTGGTCATGGCCTCCAGGAGATCTTCGCTAGATGGAAGATAATCACTCGATAAGGAACACATGTTGAGGGTTGTGACAGGAGTAAGGAGATCAGGCTCGAATAACCCTACCGAAGAAATCACCATGTCAACTACCGGATCCAAATCATCGGAAGTTGAGGTTATGGGAGACAACACCACATAATTGACATGTGGCGGGGGCGATACTGTTTGCATACAAGAACCACTTAGGGAGGTAACCCAGTCATGGATGATGAATGAAAGTTTATCTACAGTCACAGTTCTTCCATTGTGAGGGAAAGATATCACACGGAAAAGAGTGGATACAATAGCTTTCATGGCATAGAAATAATCCCACCCAAGGAGTAAAGAAAAATCTAAGGGGTCTCAGACTACCATGACATCGATAAAGATAGTTTTCCCTCCCAAAGTTACAGGAAACTGAGGAAGGATCCCTAAAGGTTGATTGGTTCTTCTCTTAAAAGCCAACACATTCTGGGTAACCAGTGCAAGCTGAGGACAACCCAAAGCATGCCAAGCAACAGAGGACAAAATACTAACGGACAAACCTTCATCTATCAACGTTTGAGGAACGTCGTGACCACAAACCTGTACTGTAATATGAAAAGGAATGTGAGAGGGAACACGAGGTCTAATTAGTGCACCCCAATCAAAAAGGATGGCTTCAGTACTTGGAGGGGGTTTCGCAGGAGAAGGAGGAATGCCCCCTGGCATGGTAGGGTCTGTATTAACGAGAAAAATATGGGCAGTATCGGGTTTACTCTCTAGANTACTGTAATATGAAAAGGAATGTGAGAGGGAACACGAGTTCTAATTAGTGCACCCCAATCAAAAAGGATGGCTTCAGTACTTGGAGGGGGTTTCGCAGGAGAAGGAGGAATGCCCCCTGGCATGGTAGGGTCTGTATTAACGAGAAAAATATGGGCAGTATCGGGTTTACTCTCTAGAAGGGGAGTAGGCTCGACCGATGATTGGATCGGATCAACCAATGGTGGACTTGGATAGACCACTTTATCACTCTTCAGAGAAAGAGTGGGACTGATTGAGCAAGGGACTGGATCAATCACTTTGACATTCCTCAATGGAGGAATGGGATCGATCGATGGCGAAACTAGATCGACCACTTTGGCACTCTTCAGATGAAGAGCGAGACTAACCAAGGAAGGGAGTGGATCAATCACTTTGGAACTC